>CABHPH010136308.1:0-34918 GCA_902168325.1 Peromyscus nudipes
AGGATTAAGAACAGAAAGGTCTCAGCGCGGTGCCTGGCAAATGTAAGGCGGTCAGCCGGTGTTTGTTGAGTGCCTAGTGGATGCCAGGCCCCGTTTCCATCAGGGAGTAGACAGGCAAAGACATGCTTTCTAGGAGTCTGCTTTGTGGGCAGAGAGCTAGGAAGCAAGAAAATGAATACATGACCAAGATAATTTCTGTAATTACTGTAAAAGGGTGATACTAGCACTGCAGGGTGCAGCCTGACCTCTGCCCCTTGGAGATGAGGATCTGGAGCAGGCCCATTGAGGGAAGTTAAGCCAGGTCTGATGGCTGCCCATGATGGGATGGATGTCTTGAAGAGCGTTAATCAAGATAGCTCTTTAATGGGCACTTGCTGTGTGCAGTGCCCATTAGAGCTTGATTTAGCATTGTGTCATTGAATAGTCACATTGTCTTGAGGATATGTTATCTTCGTTTTCTTTCTTTCTTTCCCCTCTGATGTATTTTGTTCATTTTATTTTCTTGGTGGTGCTGGGAGTTGACTCCAGTTCCCCCACCCTCCACAGCGGGCAAGCACTGGGTCACTGAGCTGCCCTCTCTGCTCATCGACATTTGCAGAGGCGAATCTGAGACCTTAGGTAGTGAAAGGACTTGCCTTATGTTGCCCAGCAGGTAACGCAGTCCAGATTCATACCCCTTCTCCCCATCTAGAAAGGGTATTTTATACAGACATGCCTCTTGGGTCAAAGTGTCAGCACACGGATGCTTGGGAGGAGGTGTGCTTTTCTGTTAGGGGTGTTCACTCGGATTCTTAACCCTTATCACAGCTTTGTACAGAAGGTAGGGTCTTCCCATTTTACAGGTAAGCCATCTCTGAGGAAAGGAGAAGTGTTTCATTCAGGGTCACGTAGTTTTTTGTTTTTTAGTGCCACCTCCCTCTTGCCTTTCCATAGGACTGGGGATGGTCCTTGGAGAGGAATATGATGTAATTCAGCCTGTGCTGAATTGGAGTGAGTTGAGGAGCCAGGTGAGGTGGCACATACCAGGGAGGTAGAGGCAGGAGAATGAGGAATTCAAGGTCATCCAGCTTCAGAGCTAGATCATGAGCTACTGTGTGAAAGAGCAGGATAGAATGAGTTCGGGAGACTCCCAGGAGAGTCACTGAAGGGAGGGAGATACTTGAGTGTGTAGAAAGGATAGTTTTCATTTTGGTTATACCTAGCTCAGAGAGCCCTGAAAGGGTGGAGTGTGTTGTGCTCAGGGGTCCTAAACCAAGGCTAAGCAACGGACGTTTTTGTACTTTTGGAGACAAGATCTTAACTCTGTAGGCCTGGCTGGCCTAGAATGCACTGTGTGGCCCACTGGTCCTGAACTTGGAGTGATGTCTCTGCCTCAGCTTTTTGAGTGCTAGGTTTATAGGCATGGGCCCTCACTTCTGGCTCAGACATCAGACATTCTTACCAGAAAGAGTGAGAGAGAAGAGTCTCTGTTTTGACTGCCTGGAAGAGCCAATTAATTGGTTGAGTGAGTGGATGTTTATTGCACATCCACAGGGTGCCTAATCCCATGTATTTAGTGGCCACAGAGTTTGTGGAGCACATGGGACCTGGTATTAATGTACTGCTAATGAAAGAGTTTGAAATTACATGATCGTGAAGGGCCATTAACCTTTTCTGAGCTGGGGTGTGGTCAGAAGACACATGTGGCTTTACCAGCTGCTTTCATTTTATGGTAGCTTGAGACACACAATACCCAATGTATACATGTATACCCAAGATAGATTGTAAGTGTTCAGCCTGGGACCATGTCATTTTGTTTGGATGGCTCTCACTGATACTTGATAATAGCGTTCTGCACACAGTATGCATTTTACTTGTTCAGGGATTTTTAAGCAGGAGAGAAATACCTCATGTGATTTGTGATTCAGGAAAATTCTTTCTGGCTGCTGTGTAGGAACAGATTGAGACAGACTAATTTGAGGGCTTGCAGGGGATCTTGAGAGGTGTTGCCAGCAGATATCAGACACAGTTTTCAGCACCAAAGATAGCTTAAAAGAGAGGCGGTCCCTACCCTGGACCCCATTTGTTCCTGTGACTTAGGTTTGATATAATGCCAGCTATGTTATGTTCCTTATTTCAGACCTCTGTCTGAGATCCTTTTCAGATGGTTGTGTTAATTTAGAGTTGCGGTACACTGACTCCAGTAACTTGCCCAAAGTCACATGGCTAATGGGATGGACTCATGTTCAAACCCAGGCTCTCCAGTTGCCTCCTGGCCTACATCTGGTCTGGGAAGCTCAAAAATGGAGAATAATGACAATATTAGTGTGATACTCAAGTCCCAGGGGTTTGAATGAAGTGCTCTGGAAGCAGGAGGAATGATTTCCCTGTGGAATGAGGCGCTACACCGCTGTCTTCTAGCTAGCTCTGTCAGCTGCTTTTAGGGAGTGTAGAGAGTGTTGGTAGTTAGCTTTCTGAAGAGAGTTTCTGTAGACACTCTTTCCTCCTCCACAGTCTGAAACACGTCACATTTACCTAGCACTCACTCTGTTCAAGGCACTGTGTGAAAGGTGGGGTTTTGGGGGTGGGGAAGAGGGCAGGGATATCAGGCATAGACTGCCAAGTCATCTGTGTCTTTAGGCCTAGTCACCACTGCACATAAGTCCTCCTCCTAGTCACTGTGGAGGAGAAGGAACCCGTCTTTGGTTCTCAGACTAGAACGTGTGACTCAAGGCTTGCAGCAGCTCTGTGCAGGAGATGAGTGTGGGAAGAGCCCCTCACACACTAGTTACTAGGTGGAGGGAGTGAAGCGCCCAGGAGAGCTAAGGGCGGGGGTCTCAAGGTTGTTGTAAATTGCTATGAATTCCATCCCTTATTCCAGTGGCAAGGCTGATGTCTCAGGGAATTAGGACAGTTCTAAGTGTCATGGGTCACTATAAAACCTACTGTTTGGGCTAGTGAGACGGCCCCCCAGGTAAAGGTGCTCTCGGAAAGGTAAATTTGAGCTCTCGGAACCACATGGTAGAAAGAGAGAACTAAGGAAGTTTTCCTTAGACCTCCACGCACATGCATATATGTGCACACAAAAACACACAGTAAATAAAAAATACGAAGCATAGCGATTATTGAATGGGTATTTATAGAGTATGGCACCCACATTTAATAGTGCTTTAAATGAGATTTATAGTTGAATGTAATGATGGGTGCATGTAGTCCCAACTGCTGCCGAGCCTGAGGCAAGAGGATAACATAAGCCTAGAAGTTTGAGGCTTGCCTGTGCAACATGGCAATAAAAAGGTTATTTCAGAAGTCTGTCTGAAAGGTGAGGGGTAGCATTTTCTGAGAAATGGGAAAATGAGGCTGGGCAGGCTTGGCTGTAAATATTCAGGGCCTCCTTTTCTTCACCCCTGGAATGAAGAGAGTGAAGAGGGCCTTAAGAGGATTGTCAGTTCAGCAACAAGTGTCTTTGAGAGACCTCATACTTTGTTGGAGTTCAGGTATTCCCTAGTCCCCAGGGAGTGCAGCAGAGAAGAGTAGGGGCCAGGGACTTTGAGAGGTTGTCACTTGACCTCACCTATGTACAGTACCTAGGTTATTGGAAACTGTGAAAGTAGGTAGGTGTTGCTAGGGAATGGCCTAGGACTTGGTGCAAAGCACTGTACTGTACTGGTGAGCAGTGCCCTCAGTCCTGTGTGTGTGTGTATGTTTTTGACGAGGACTCAAAGGTCTTCCTTTGTAGCCTGCACTGGCCTGGCACTTGAGCTTGTCCTGCCTCAGCCTCCTGAGTACAGGTATGGTGCAACTACACCCACTTGTGTTTCTTATTTTCTTTGGTGCTGATGATTGAGTGCAGGTGTCATGCATGCAGAACACATGTTCTATTACTCTGAACTACCCCACAGCCCTTGGACTAGTGTTTTTGAACAGAATGTTCTTGTTTGTGCAGCAGCCTCCCTTCATAAAGTACGTGCTAATCTCTTAGTGCCTTTTGTGGCTTGTAATTGTGTATCAGTCTTATTAACATAGGGCCTAAGTTTTAGACTGACTAGTTGGGGCATTTATTTCAGGTCATTTATGCATGGAACTCTGGCGTATGACTGGAGTCTTAGTGTCTGGTCTCACCTCTCAGGGAAGAAGGCTGGGCTTAAAATTGAGTAGTTGTAGAGATTTGTTCTGGGTGACCTGGGAACTGCTTGCCCTCACTTTCATGCTCACCATAACAGGAGCCTTTTCTCTTTGATTGCATGTTGTAGAAGATGGCAGTGAATGTGTATTCGACGTCAGTCACCAGTGATAACCTAAGTCGACATGACATGCTGGCTTGGATCAATGAATCTCTGCAGTTGAATCTGACAAAGATAGAACAGTTGTGTTCAGGTAAGAGGATCCACTAGAAACCCCCTCCCCTTCTTTCTTTTGGCTTTTTAAGATAGTGTTTCCCTGAGTAGCCTTGGCTGTTCTGGAACTCTAGACCAGGCTGTCCTGCTTCGCCTCCTAAGTGCTAGGATTAAAGATTGTGCCACCATACCTGGCTCACTAGACCACCTTTTAAGAGCACGTGCGACCTTAGGGTTTGCACAGACCGCTATGTAGAGCCACAAAGAGATATAGTTTCTTTCTTTTAGCCATCCATGCTGAGTCCTGGGAGGCGTGGCTTAGTTGATAATGTACTTGGCTAGCATTCACAGAGCACTGAGTTTGATTGCCAAAGAGTGTGTGAGTATGAATGTCTGTATCTGTGTGGAGATCAAGACATCAGTGTCTTGTCCGTTGCTCTCCACCTTAATTGCCTTGATACGGGTCTGTCACTGAACTGGAGGACTGGAGGTAGAAGCTAGCTGTTTTGGCTAGGCTTTCAGTCCAGGGTAGGCTGATTGGTGAGGTCTTGAGATCTGCCCATCTGTCCTCCAGTGCTGGAGTTCTAGGCTTGCACACCATGCCTGACTCTTTGCTTGTTTTGTTTTTTTCAAGACAGGGTTTCTCTGTGTAGCTTTGGAGCCTATCCTGGAACTCACTTTTTAGACCAGGCTGGCCTTGAACTCACAGAGATCCTGTCCTCCCCGCCCCCCACCCCCCATACACAAACTAAAATATATATATATATTTATTTTTATTTTATGTGTATTGATGTTTTGTCTGCGTGTATGTCTGTGTGAGGGTCCCCTGGAATTGGAGTTACAGACAGTTGTGAGCTGCTGTAGCACGAATCTTAAAAGGTCTTATTAATAAAATCAAACCTGAAGCCAGGTATTGGGGTGAATGCTGGAAGATCAGAGAAGCAGAACAAGCCACAGCCACCTCACCTTGCCAATTCCTCAGCTGATCCTGTTTCCTTAGACTGGAAGCTTCTGAGTCCTCATCCAGAATGAATCTCAGCTGAACTGTGCTGCTCAAAGCCTAAAAGCTTAACCAGCCTAGTTCCTGGTTTTCATGCCTTATATACCTTTCTGCTTTTTGCCATTACTTCCTGGGATTAAAGGCATGAGTCACCATGCCTGGCTATTTCCAGTGTGGCTTTGAACTCACAGAGATGCAGATGGATCTCTGTTTCCAGAAGGCTAGGATTAAAGGTGTGAATTTTCTGGCCTCTCTGTCTGTCTAGTGGGTGTTCTGTTCTCTGACCCCAGATAAATTTATTAGGGTGCACGATATATTGGGGAACACAATATCACCACAAGCTGCCATGTGGGTGCTGGAAATTGAACTCGGGTTCTCTGGAAGAGCAGTCAGTGCTCTTAACTGCCAACCCATCTCTTCAGCCCCCCATGCCTGACTCTTAACATGGGTGTTGGGGAGTTAAACTTAGTCTCCATTGTGCTTAGAGAGCAGGTGCTCTTACCCACTGAGCCATGTCCTCAGCCTTGCATGTTAGGGCTGTAAAACTGGACCTTCCACAGTTAGTAGATGAAGTCAAGAATATATATACCAGAGCTGGGTGTGAAGGTACGTGTTTTTAATCCTAGCATTTGGGGGGCAGAGGCAGGCAGATCTGGGTTCGAGGCCAGTCTAGTCTATATAGCTTACATAGCAAGTACTGGGTCAGCTAAGGCTATGTGGTGAAACCCTTTCTCAAAAACACCTCCACCCCCTAGACAGACAGACAGACAGACAGACAGACACACACACACAGAGAGAGAGAGAGAGAGAGAGAGAGAGAGAGAGAGAGAGAGAGATTGGATATTTTTCCCTCTAACTACCGAAATTCTTGTTTTAGTGGATGTGGATGTAATGCAGTGGAAAAGCACTTGAGTAGCATGCCCAAGTCTGGGTTCAGTCCCCAGCACTGGGAGCAAAGTCTTATTAATGACCCAGAATCAGAACCCTGCTTCTTCTAGTGAATAACTTTTTTTGGTACTAGTGATTAAACCCAGGACTTAACACATGCTGTGCAAGTGCACTACCACTGAGCCCCAGCCCCTTTTAAATTTTTTTTTTTTTAATTTTTATTTTTATTTCACATACATTGGTGTTTTACCATGGGTGTTGGGTCTCAGGAACTGGAGTTACAGACAGCTGCCATGTGGGTGCTGGGAATTGAACCAGGGTCCTCTGGAAGAGCAGTCAGTGCTCTTAACCACTAAGCCATCTCTCCAGCCCCCCCCCCTTTTAAATTTTGAGACAGTATCTTCCTAAATGCCTCAGTCTGGCTTTAACTCACCGTGGAACCTAGAAATTATGATCCTTCTATCTCAGCTTCCTAAGAAGCCAGGATTACAGACAGCCTGGACAACCAGGCTCAGCTATGTAAACATTTCTCAAACATCTCAAATAACTCAGTGTATTTCCAAGAGGAAGGTACAGGTACTTCGATTTCAGATGGGAAAGATGGCTTAGAGAATTTGAGTAATGAATCTAGGCATATAGAGTCAAGAGTGCAATGGGGATTTGAACTTTTTTCCAAATCAAGAACTGTTTACATTTGGGTTGATTTAAAGAGACTGCCATTCCTTAGCTGCTTCCTGTGGTGCTCAGCTTTTGTACTTCCCTTTTTTTTTTTTTTGAGCAGGGAGGGGCTCTTACTCCTGGTTTCATTTGTTTGCTTCATGTGTCCTGTGAGGTCCAATCTGTTTCACAGGTGTTCGGAGGGAGGCGGTACATGAGGAACACAGTAACTCGTGGTTCCCAAGAACGAATGGCCTTTACTAACCTTGTTTTGTTATAAAGTAGGTTGCCTCAGAATGGTGCTGCTGACCTCTAGCTCCTCTTCATCTTCTCAGCTTTTTATTGCTGTGCCACAGTTTGTTGAAGGCTTTTTAAAGCACTTGTTTGCCTCGTGCTGTGAGAAATGGGTAATGTGGGGGTGAGGTCATCTTCGTTTTCATTGGGGACTGCTTGCTCACTAGCAGTTTTTCCCTCTTTCTTTCTTTCTGTCTATAATGCAGTCCAAAATATTTCTCACTTAGTTAGAAGATGCATCTCTTCCTGTGTAGATAAGTTGTGTATGTCCCGATCTGGCCTCAGGCTTCTCTTCTTTAGACTGGGAGCTCTCATGGACGTGTCATGGCATGAAGAGGCCTTTAGTCTGCTCTGAGCCATGTGACCTTGGATGAGTTCTTTGATGGTCTTCTTGTACTGTTTCCTCAGCTGTGAACTGGGGCAGTAGTCCTGGCTCACCAGCGTGGCTGTTGTCAGGGTCCTGTAATATTATTGATTATCTGTCAGACCCTGGTGGTGAGTAGAGATCTCTTCATTTTAAAGATGAGGAGATTGCCCGTGGGGCATAGCTTAGACATTGCAGAGCCGGGGTTTGAACCTAGTTTGTGTGTGTGTCACATGTACATGGATGCCCGGGAAAGTTCGGAGGACATTTGGAACCGTGGAGCCAGAGTTACAGATGCTGTGAGCTGCCTGATGGGGGTTCTGGGAAATGAGTCTACTGAAAGAGCAGCCAGGGCTCTTGATTACCATGCCCCCACCTACCATTTTTTTTAAGATCAAGTTTTATTCTGTAGCCAAGGATAGTTGGTTTCTAACTTGTAGTCCCCACCCTACCATTTTTTGAGGTGAAGTTTTATTCTATAGCCAAGGTGGTCTCTAACTTGTGGCCTTTCTCCTGCCTTTACTTCTCACATGTTGGGATTACCTATATAGTATTACTAAGGGATTGATTACACATGGCATGTGTTGCATTTTTACAGAGGAATTTGGAAGAGAATTGAGCAAATATTAATTGTGTATAATTAGTTATAATGACACTCTTTTACCATAAACTCTGCGAAGTATTTCAGTTTTTCTGGCTTCTGTCACTTATCCCAGAGAAGGTATTTTTCCTTAGTAGAAAGTGTTGAGTATAAGACGTTTAACTGATGTGTTAGTCAGTTCTATACATTGCTAGTTGTCCTTTTGAAAGCTGCGTGGGATGACTCTTGGAGTATGTAGATGGTTGCACTATGTTTCCCATTGGCCTTTTGAAGGCAGCTCTCACTTGTAGCCTGAGACCACACAGGATAAGCCGTAGACTATTCCTGAATAGTTGGGGGGGGGGCGGTGCTTCTCAGCTCCTTGTGTGTCTAAGGCCTTCAGTACTGGGTCTGATTCTTCCTTATCGAACTTCTAATAAGCAGTGGATCAAAAAGACCAGAAATTTCCACCAAGCACAGTCTTTAGGAGGTAAGGATAGATTTTTCTCTAGAAGTACAAAGCTGGGGGGTCCTTCCCTGGTAACGTGCTGCTGGCTGTGAAGTGACTGAGTATTGTCAGAACCCTTAGCTCCCACCCGCTCACAGAGTAAGGAGCCCTTGCTTGCTCTACTTTCCAAGTGAGAACTTTGGTGACACTGACAGGCTGATTGAAGAGGCTTCCTGTGTTCTGTCAGGGATCAACTTTGGAGTGCTAGCCAGTCAAGTCTGTCATAGATACTCTCAGAGAAGGAGTGTCTTCACACACAGTGATTTTGACAGCAAGCTTGCTTTTGTCCAGAAAGAGCTAGGAGTTGCTTTTTACCGCCCTTTGTCTGGTGGGCAGTACTATTAATTTCTTTGCATCAATCCTCTGTTGGTGTAGTTTGTTTCCAGATTCTTGCCCCTCAGACTGTTAACAGTGAGTAACATACAAGCAAAAGCAAATGCTGGTTATACAGTTCTGTTTACTGCTTTAAAAATCAAAATAGTATTTTCCCTGGTTAAAATATTTTGAGCTTGAATTTTAAGGTCTGTATTAATGACTCTTCAGCCCTCTCTCTGCAGATTTTAGTCATCATCTAAGATGATCAAGTTGCAGGTGCTCTTTGAAGCCTAAACACTCTCATGTTTAGTAGTCATGTGTGTTTTGTGTATGTTAATGCTAAAGCTCTGGAGTTATTTATTTTGTGTGTGCTGTATGGGTGTTGAGGGGTCTAGTGTGCCATGGTGTACATGTGGAGGTCAGAGGACAGGTCTTGAGTTGATTCTCTTCTACCTTGTTGAGGCAGGGTTTCCTCTTTTTCTGCCATTCTGTGTACTCCAGGCTGGGCCCACAGCTTTCAGGCAATTCCCTGGGACCCCTTCCTGTCTGCTTTAGGATACTGGGATTACAGATTATATTTTATCGGACCCTTTCTGGGTTTGGCCTGACCTTGAACTCCTGATGCACCTCTTTTAGCTTCCTGAGTTCTGGGATTACAAATGTGTACCATTGGCTAGGATTTTTTATTAGACTTTTCCAGAGTGCCCTGAACTGAACCAGGGTGAACATCAGTACACTTGAGATAAGAAATTGTCTGGTATTGGGCTGTGTCTTGGCCTTGTATTTTGTGGTCTCTGTTCCCAAACAGAGTCTTAGAGTGGAGCTGTGACAGCCAGTGGACACCCTGATGCTGCCTTAGTCTCCTCCCATTAGTTCACACTGTCAAGCTAGAGGCTGAGTGGACTTGTCTTGCTGAAGATTGTTGGGCTATCTTGAAGCTCTGCTTGGGTTGTCAGCTTTTGCCCTAGTCTCAGTCAGGCAGAGACTGGAAAGGACACCCCCTTTTAACTTGATTTTTTATTTTCTTCTAGCTGAGACATGTATGAGAAGGATAGGAGGATTGGCCATGGTAGTACCCAGTTTGAGAATAGCATTGGAGAGTTGCGGGAAGGAGGATTTATTGAGAGTTTCAGACCAGCCTGGGCTATGTAGTAAGATCCTGTCTACAACAACCAACCAACCAAACAAAACCCCCTGGATCCTCATACACAGCTGGGAAGCTCTCTGCCGTTGGGCTCTATCCCCAGCTCTTTTAGTGGGACCTTAGTTTTTTTTCTTTCCTTTTTAAAAAAAAAAATATATTAACACTATTTTGGTCAATGAGATTGTAGCCACATGGTACACTCCCCTTCTAGAAAATGCTGCTTTTCCCAACTGTATGGTGTCCTATGGGCTTCTAATGTGAACAGCCATGCATGGGAATCAGGTGCTCAATGTGATGCTAGGGTTGGTCTCTGGCCTCTATGGTATTTATTGGGCCACATATTTTGGTCCTTGTTTTTAAGTTTCTTTTTGTGTGTGTGTGTGTGTGTGTGTATGTGTGTGTGTGTGTTGAGGCTTGAACTCAGAGTCCTTGTACTTGGCAAGTGCTCTATCACTGAACTACATCTCCAACTCCCATGTTTATTTTTTAAAAGTTATAGTATTTCTAAGGATTCTTTTGAGTTCTAAAATAAAAACTAATGATTCTTTGAGCAGACTTGCTAAGAGGCAGGCGACTTTGGCTGCTAAGTGGTTGGTTGGTCAGTATATTTGTTTACTATTTAGCTCTAAGAAAAAAAATATTGTGCTGCGTGTGGTGGTGCGTGGCTTTAATCCCTGCACTTAAGAGGCAGAAGCAGGCATTCCAGGTGTGTTCAAGGTCAGCCTGGTCTACATAGTAAGACTCTGCTTCAAAACAAAACAAAAACTGTGTGTATGATGTATGTATGTGGGCATGCTTGTGCCATGATGGCATGGTGGAAACCAGAGAACAACTTTGCGGAATTGGTTCTCTCTCTGTTTACCTGGGTTCCAGGGCTCGAACTCAGATCGCCAGGGTTGCATAGCCAGCACCTTCAGGTACGGAGCCATTCACTGAGTCAGTCTGCCTGCCCCAGCTTCCTGCCCTCAGTGCTGGGCTACAGGTCTGCACCACTGCACCCAGGACAGGAGTGAGTCTGTATCTTTGTGAAGATTTAGAAAATGTGTTGCCTCTTTTTTCCTTGTTCCTTTTCTGGGCATTCATTTTCCTTCCTAGTGGTTGTTTATGACAATTTCTAACAAGAGTTAAGATATCCAGCTTGGTGGTGGTGGTGGTGGTGCACACCTTTAGTCCCAGCACTTGGGAGGCAGAGGGAGGTGGATCTCTGAATTTGAGGCCAGCCAGTGCTACACAGAGAAATCCTGTTTTGAAAAACTAAAAAACAAAGAGTTAGACTTTCATAGCAACCTTCGTTTTCTTCCTGTTTTCCAAATTGAAAGTATGTTAGAGAATTTGTCAGATAAAACCAGCTTTGAGTTAGCACTCCGTATTGAGGCAGTGGGATTGCTATGAGTTCATGGCTAGCCTGGGCTCCCCAGTAAGTTTCAGGTCTCCCAGAGCTACATATTTCTAAAACCAAACGTAGGACTCCTTGTTATTTTGTTAATAGATTTAAAAATTACTATGTATATGAGTGTTTTACATGTATGTATGTCTGTACGCTACATGTGCACCAGGTACCTTGGCACCAGAAGAGGGCATTAGATCCCCTGGAAAATGGCGTTACAGACAATAGTGAGCTGCTGTGTGGGTGTAGGGAATCAAACCCAGGTTCTCTGAAAGAGACAGGGTTTTTTCGAGACAGGGTTTCTCTGTGTAGCTTTGCACCTTTCCTGGAACTCACTCTTGTAGCCCAGGCTGGCCTCGAACTCAAGGAGATCCACCTGCCTTTGCCTCCCAAGTGCTGGGATTAAAGGCGTGCACCACCACCTCCTAGCTTCTGAGCTCTTTGTTAATAGATTTTATAAATTGATTTTGCATTCATATAACAGTCTACTGTCGTCCAAAATATTTGTTTCTGTTACTTTAAATTATGTGTGTGTGTTTGTGCACATGTGTTTCTGTTACTTTAAATTATATGTGTGTGTTTGTGCACATGTGTGCTGTTGCCCACAGAGGTTTGAGATTTTCCGGAGCTGAAGTTACAGGTGATTGAGAGCCACCAGATGTGGCTGTTGGAAACTAAACTGGGGTCCACTGCAAGAGCTGTGTATGTTCTGTTTTTTTTTTTTTTTTTTCCAGAGCTGAGGACCGAACCCAGGGCCTTGTGCTTGCTAGGCAAGCGCTCTACCACTGAGCTAAATCCCCAACTGCTGTGTATGTTCTTAACCATTGAACTGTCTTTGTAGCCCTATCTTTTTGGTTGTCTGTGGTCCACTGTACAAATTGTAAAATTGTATCTGGGGCCTGGGAATGTAAAGAAAGCACTTGGTTAGTATACGTTAAGCCCTAGGTTTCCCCTGAGCTCCACACAGATAATAGGGTGTATTTTCTCATGCTTAAAAATCTCAGCACTCAGAAGTGGAGGCAGGAGGATCAGAAATTCCAGGTTATCTTTGCTCCTTTGAGTTTGAGCCTAGTCTAGGCTACATGAAACCTGTATTTAACAGATTGTATTTGCGTTAAGTAGATGTGGATGACCATGCTTTTTTACTAGTAGCATTTACAGTGGGCCACAGTGGCACACACCTTTAATCCCAGCACTCAGGAGGCAGAGGCAGGCAGGTCTCTTTGAGTCCAAGTCTAGCTTGGTCTACATTGGGAATTTCAGGCCAGCCAAGGCTACATAGTGAGATTCTGTCTGAGGGGGAAACATGGCATTTAGTTATCCAGTTTATTGAATTTTTCTTTTGTGTTGCTGTTGATTCAGGGGCTGCATACTGTCAGTTTATGGACATGCTCTTCCCTGGCTCCATTGCTTTGAAGAAAGTGAAATTCCAAGCTAAGCTAGAACATGAGTACATCCAGAACTTCAAAATACTCCAAGCAGGTTTCAAGAGGATGGGTGTTGACAAAGTAAGTGAGCTTTATTCCTTTGCTTAGGTTTCTTTCTTATATTTAAAATTTTTATTTAAGTTTTAGATATCTTTAACAAAATGATTTTGTGTGTGTGAGTGTGTGTGTGTGTGTGTGTGTGTGTGTGTGTTTGTACATGCACATGCAAGAGGACACCTGAGGGGGGGAATCAGGTCATCAGCTTGGCAGCATGTGTCTTTACCCATGGAGCCATCCCTCTGCTCCCCACCCTGTGTTTTTTTCAAGACAGGGTTTCTCTGTGTAGCTTTGGTGCCTGTCCTGGATCTCTCTCTGTAGACCAGGCTGGCCTCGAACTCACAGAGATCTGCCTGGCTCTGCCTCCCAAGTGCTGGGATTAAAGGCGTGTGCCACCACCGCCGGGCCTTTTTTTTTTTTTTTTTTTTTTTTTTTTTTGAGACAAGGTCTTTCTATATAGTCTTGGCTGTACTGGAATTCACTGTAGACCAGGCTGGTCTCAAATTCAGAGATCTGCCTGCCTCTTTCTCTCAAGTACTGGGATTAAAGGCATGTGCCACCACACCTGGCCTTGCTGACTCTTTTAAAATTTATTTTTTGGCCGGGCGGTGGTGAAAATCTTGCCTAGCTATTGGCCATTTAGCTTTTTATCAAACCATTCTGAGTGACATTTCTTCACAGTGTACAAAAAGATTATTCCACAACACGTACTAGTAGTGTTTTGTTTTTTAGGTATTTTTTTAATCTCTCCTAGTCTGAGGCCTTAACTGTATTGATTTCTAGATTTACTTCTTTTTTTTTTCCTTTGGTTTGTTTTTTGAAAGGGTTTTTCTGTAACAGCCCTAGCTGTCCTGGAACTAGCTTTGTAGACCAGAGATCACAGAGATCCGCCTGCCTCTGCCTCCTGAGTGCTGGGATTAAAGGCGTGCGCCACCACCCTGCATTTTGACTTGTTTTTTACCCACTCACCCTTTCTTCCTTCCTTCCCTCCTTCCCCTTCCTCCTTCCCTTTCTCCCCTCCCTTTCTAGATAGAGTCTTACTATGTAGCCTAGGCTGACCTCAAGTTTGACATGCTCCTGTTTCAGCTCCTAGAGTGTGCCACTGCCTCCAGCCAGGGTATTTCTCTTTATGGTACAGTGAACCATCTGCTGTCTTTCAGTGTGTCTTGATGTGTGGCTATGACTTAGCTCCCCTGTGGTGCTGAGGGTGCAGCACAAGGCCTTGGGCAGCCAGGCAGACACTGAACCATCCCTGGCCCCTTTTCGTTTTTTGCTCAGCATTCTTCTCCCTTCTGTGGAGGGACTAAGGGTTGGTACTGTATTGAAGGCAACTGAACTTAGCAGTAAGATCTCTAAAACATTTTCTCATTTTGGCAAAACTTGTGTTGTTCTGATGAGTGGGTAGGTTTGATACAAAGCCTCTGCTTTGGTCTAAACAGTCTTGATCTTTCTCTGCAGATAATTCCTGTGGATAAATTAGTAAAAGGAAAATTTCAGGACAATTTTGAATTTGTTCAGTGGTTTAAGAAGTTTTTTGATGCAAATTATGATGGAAAAGAGTATGACCCTGTAGCTGCCAGACAAGGTCAAGAAACTGCAGTGGCTCCTTCCCTTGTCGCTCCAGCTCTGAGTAAACCGAAGAAACCTCTCAGCTCCGGCAGTGCAGGTAAACAACCATTAGCCTGGTTCCATTAACTCCATCCATTCAACACTGGGCATAGGTGCTCCACATAGAACCATGCTGTAGCCCTGAATCAGGAGTAGCCATAGGCCTGCCCTGTGCTTTTTTCAGGGACAGGGGTTCTGCATGCGTCAGATACGTGCCTGTGCTCTGCAGCTCCACGGGAACCTCTTTTCCTGTGCCCCCAGGTCTTCCTTCTTTCTAAACTGGGAAGTTCACACTTGCACTGGCCTGGATGAGCCACCGTATACTGCGTTACCTAAGGTCTTTTTGTTGGATGTAATAGAATTTACTTATGCTAGCTCACGTAAGAGAGCTTTAGTTAAATGGGACATTAGGGCATTTTATGAAGACCCAAGAGGGTAAGTTACAGTTAGGTCTGAAGTTTAGGACCTCAAGAGCTTTCTAGATCTCAGGGATTCTTCTAGGCTGGCTGCATCATCATGCCGTCAGTCTGGGCCAGCCTTCTGTGCCTATTATGCTTCTTTCATAGAGATTTAATGGGAGAGCTGCTGTGGCTTGCTTTGCTGCTAGCAGGGTCTAGGAGGGAGGGGGAAGTGGATGGTAGAGAGCATCTTAAAAATGGGCTTCTTTGGTTTCCCAGGATGTTTTTTTGGTAGTATATTCATAGAATATATACATACGTTCTGGGCCACCACTCCCTACTAAAGATGGAAGGTTTTTTTTTTTTTTTTGAGATGGGCCTCCGGCCCAGGGTGACCTTGAACTCACTGTAGCCAAGGATGACTTTGAACTTTGTTCCTCCTGCACTACCTATTGGAATTTTGTTTGAATAACTTTATTGAGAAAGAATTCACACACCATACAATTTACCTTCCTAAAATGTTCAACCTAAAAAAAAAAAAATTAAAAATTTTTTTATGTGTATGGGTGTTTTGTTTGCATGTATGTGTGTATTACATATATGCCTGGTGCCTTCAGAGGTTGGATTCCCTGGAACTGGAATTATAGATGGTTGTGAACCACCATGTGAGAGTTGGGAATTGAACCAGGTCCACTGGAAGAGTGGAAGAGTAACAAGTGCTCTTAACTTCTAAACCATCTCTCCCAGCTCCTCAGTGTGTGTGTGTGTGTAGGTTCATGCATGTATGCATGTATGTGCAGTGCATTTGGAGATGCAGGACAACTTTGGATATTCCTCAGGTACCATTCACCTGCTTTTTGAGATATCTCGTTGGCCTGGAACTTGGTTAATAGGCTAAGCTTGCTTGCTAGGGAGCACTCGGGATCTGTCTGTCCCAGCCTCTCCATCACTGGGATCACAAGCCTGCACTTTTACATGGATTCTGGGAATACAACGCAGGTCTTGAGCCTTCTAAGGCAAGCATTTTACTGACTGAAAGCCAGCAAAGCGTAGAAAAGCCCTCACCTTCTTTTTTGTTTGTGGTTTTTTGTTTTTTGTTTTTTTGGAGGGTGTGTGTGTGTGTGATTTTTTTTTTTTTTTTTTTAAAGCCATGTGTTACTATGTAGCTCTGGCTGTTCTGGTACTCACTATGTAGACCAGACTGGCTTCTGCCTCCCAAATGCTGGGATTAAAGGTGTACACATTTGCCCCAGGCAACTTTTTTTTTTTTTTTTAAAGATTTATTTATTATGTATACAGCATGTATGACTGCAGGCCAGAAGAGGGCACCAGATCTCACTACAGATGGTTGTGAGCCACCATGTGGTTGCTGGGAATTGAACTCAGGACCACTGGAAGAGCAGTCGGTGCTCTTAACCGCTGAGCCATCTCTCCAGCCCAACTTTTTTTTTTTTTAAATCAAAGAATTTTATAACTATTATTGCCACAGACAATTTAAGGACATTTTGATCACCCAAAAAGAAACCCGTTTGTGCTCAATATCAGTCACTGTTCATTTCCTCCACTTTTTTCCCTTCCAGCTCTAGATACTCACTTACCTGTTTTCTGTCTATGGCTTCACGTATTTTGGACAGTGTTCTATAAACGAAACCATAGGATATGTGTCATCTTGTGTCTGGCTTCCTTAGCACAATAATTTCAAAGTTCATCTGTGCTATAGTATTTATTGACTTTTTTTTTTTTTTTTTTTTTTGAGACTGTCACACTATGTAATTCTGGTTTGTCTGGAATTCACTATGTAGACCAGGTTGGCCTCAAACTCACAGAGACTTGTCTGCCTGTCTCCCAAAAGCTTGGATTAAAGGTATATGTCACCACACCCAGCTAGTACTTCTCTTTTTGTATCTCTCTCCTCCCCGCCTGGTCTCACACATGCTAGGGAAGCTGTGTGCCTCTGAACCATATCAGCCCCCTACATCCATACCTTTTTTTAAAATTTGAGACAGGCTCTTACAAAATTGCCCAGTTGGTCCTTGAACTTGTGATATTCTTGCTTTATTCTCCCAAGCAGTCTGGCTTAGTACTTGATTATTTTTATTGAAGGATAATATTCCATTGTGTGGAATATCTCATTTGTCTGTTGGTGGTCACTTGAGTTGTTGCTGGAGTTTGACTATTAGGAGTAATACTGCTGTGAAGTTCATGTGTAGTTTCTGTGTGGAATACATTTTTATTTCTCTTGGATGTATACCCAAGAGTGTATTTTGAAGCTGAATTCCTGGACTGCATGAAAGTGTTTATAGAATGTCTGTTTTCCAGAGCAGCTGGCCACTGCCATACCATCGGCAGTGTCTACCGGCAGTGGTGTAGTGTTGTAGGAGGGTTCTGATTGCCCTCAGAACTGTGTACTTCATAGTCCTTAGCTGTTGAGAATGGCGGCTGCATAGGTAATCTCGAATGTAGCATATTTAAGATGACTTGTAGTAAACATTTAGTGTTCAGAATAAGCAGGTACCGAAGAGTGCCTGCCATTCAGAGGAAATGCCTATGGTTGGATGAAAGGGCTGTGATATAGACTTTGGGGTGCTGGGAAGATAGGATATTTCTAAGCCTGGCACGATGTCTGTTTTACAGAATGATTGCTAGATGAATAGCTGAAGTGAGAAGTGTTGCATTTATCTTGAAGTAGCCCATTCTTAGTTATGTTAACTTGCAGATTCTTTGCTGTCACTGCTTTGTCTGCCTTTTGCTTTTAAACACTGAGAGATCTGTAAATCTTAGTCACTGAGGTTCTTTTTCTCTCCTGACCCCATAGACATCTAAAAGGTGAGCTCTGAAGTTACAGTGGGAAAGGTAGGCTCTACTCCTAGCCTTTGTGAGCTCCTTCCCTTACCTAATCCAGTGAGTCTGAGGCGATAAGTTAGAGGGAGCTAGTTTTCCAGATGGAGCACAGAATACTCCAGTGCCAGCTGGGATTGTGATCTGTTCTTGATACAAGGTTTGCCTTTGATCCACGAAACTGCCTGCTTGTGGGTTAAGGTCCATCATTGTATGTACCAGTGTGATTATACCTTTCAGCTGACAGTTCACTGCAACAGAGTTAAGATCTCATTGGAGGACTATCCCCAGCATGAAGGAGCTTGCTAAAATTGCTACTTAAGTCTACTGCCAGGATAAGAACCACTTTGTGTTAGGGATGTTTTGCTGTTTTATCTGGGCTCTCTAATATCAGTTCCCTTCACTGACTTGTCTGTGGAAAGCGGTTGATCACAGACTTCTTGCTTTTTGTGTGTTTCTGTTTTTGAAATTTCTCCTAACATGGTTAGTCTTCTCTCAGCTCCACAGAGACCCATTGCGACACAGAGAACTACTGCAGCTCCTAAGGCTGGCCCAGGGATGGTGCGAAAGAATCCTGGTGTGGGCAATGGGGACGACGAAGCAGCTGAATTGATGCAGCAGGTATGCTCCTTGTGTTGTTGACATCGTCATTCTTGCTTCACTCATGAGGGCAGGGCTTCTCTGCTTGCCTGATCAGTCCTCTTGAAGTGTGAGCCTTTGGCTGCAGAGTAGAACAGGGTTCAGGCTTCCCTAGTACCACAGAAACCTATGTCTGTCTGGAAATCAGCTTTAAAAAAAATTATTTTTGTTCGTGTGTGTGTGTGTGTGTGTGTGTGTGTGTGTGTCTGTGTCTGTGTCTGATGTGTGTACAGAAGCCAGAAGAGGTCAGTGGACCCCCCAGTGCTGGAGTTATAGGCATTTATGATCCAGTGTGGATCATAGTGAGTCTTGAGCCTCATTGGAATGCCCTAGGATTCTCTGGGATTAAGAAGTGAAAGATAACAAAGAGTTTGCTTTCTGTAGATTGAGAATGGAAGGGCTAGGAAAGGCCTGTTGCTCTTCTGGTTCTGTTCTTCACAGTTAAGTGACTGGTGGTAGATCAGAAAAACAAACTGGGGACTGTTGATCCTCTTTGTATTAATCCTACCCTTGTTCGTTGCTTTTGGGTGATTATTTTGGCTCAGGTACCTACTGGGCACTGTTACTGTGAATATAGAATTGTGGAGGAAAACTTCAGAGGGAGCGGTTGCAGGAAAAAAAAATACAAGAGAGTGATCAGCTGAGGCCACATGGCTGGCAAGTTGACCCTGCATTCCAGGAACAGACCATTTTCTTCATGATGAGCACAGGAGGAACTGAGACCAGCTCTGCCTCTATTTCACTGATGCTTATCAGTTAGTCTCTCTGGACTAAATACTTCATGTGTGAATTGGGGGCTAATACTTTGTGGGTGGGTTTTTTGTTCATTTTTTTCTTTTGAGGCAGGGTCTTACTATGCAGACTCGGCTGGCCTTCAATTTGTGGCCATGCTGCAACCTCTGCTTCCCAAATGCAGAGATTACAGGTGTGTATCACTATGCCTGGATGTGAGCTAACACTCGCTCACAGTAATTCAGATGTCTGGAATGGTGTTTGGTATAGACTCCATTGGGATAAATGATAGTGGACAAAAGACAGTTCTGATTATTGTTCTTATAGTCTGGATAGAATGGAGTAGATGCTCCAGTGTTCTTTAAAAGTTCACATGAATTAGAACTTTTTGGCTTGTGTAAGAAATAAATGCATCAGAAAAAGGAGACTTCTGGTTCTTAACCTATGGGTCATGACTCCTCTCAACAACCTCTGTCTTCAAAAATATTTACATTGTGATTCCTGACAGTAGCAAAATTACAGTTACGGATCATTGCAATGAAAATAATTTTATGGTTGGAGGTCACCACAACATAAAGAACTGTATTAAAGGGTCACAGCATTAGGGAGGTTGAGAACCACTGTTTTAGAGGAAGCAGTTGCAGAGAAAAGTGCAAGAGTGTAAACATTGATCAGAAATATAGAATTACCTAATGTTTTTATAGTTGCTCATGCCACACACTAAATACTTTTGTAAGGTTTTACAGATGGACACAGTATAGTAAGGATTTACCTATGGCTTCATAGTCTAGGTTTGGTACTGAATGGGAAATTGAGGAGGTACACTGAGGTTTTTTGCTTGCATCCTGCAATGGAGATTGGTATTTATCCTCATTGCTCTGGGAAAATTGATGGTAAACATAGAGAATTTTAAAATAGGTTTTAGTAGTTGAGATTGGGTAGGCTGTGGTTTTGAAGAGAAGACTTGGAGCTCTGGATAGTTGTGGACCTCTGTTGACTGTAGGGGGTCAGGAGGCTGACTTTCTACCAGCCAGTTGTTTCTTCTTCTTCTTCTTCTTCTTCTTCTTCTTCTTCTTCTTCTTCTTCTTCCTCTTTTTTTTTTTTTTAAAGATTATTACCTCTGGAAGAGCTGCCAGTGCTCTTAATCTCAGCCATCTCTCCAGCCCCGCCAGTTTCTTCTTTGACCTTGGAAAGTGAGAATCAGATACACTCATACCCAGCTGTCTGTACTTGCCACAGAAACATTTTGGCCTGATACCTTTTTTTTTTTTTTTTTAAATCTCTTTGGTTTTTGCTAGAGTAGTCCTGGCTTGCCTGAACCTTCCCTTCTAAGTGCTGGGTTTATAGGTGTGAACCAATGTACCTGGCTCTTGACAAGAAGAAGCTTTAAAAAAAGTTAATATGGAGAACTTTATGCTCCCCTCAGGTTGCCAAAGTCTGAACCCTAGTCTGTTAGATTTTCTGTCTGGCCTCCCTGAAAGCATTTGGATTTTTAGCCCTTGATAAATGGGAGAAATGGAGCCAGATAGGTTGGTTAGGCTGAGAACAGCGATGTATTCTATGCCAATTACCTTGAAGTACTTACTTATCCTTAGTTGATATGCAGGTCATTGTGGACATAATTACTTAAAAAAAGTCTTTAGAATGTCTTATGTGTGGCCTAAGTTGTCTTGGAACTAGCCATACTCTTTCCTGACTCCTAAGTTCTGGATTACAGGTGTGTGTCACACTCTGTCAGGATTTGTACTTTAAAAAAAAAAAAATCACGTGGATATGTGTGTGCCTGTGTAAGTTTCTGTTCACTGGCAGCATTCAGGAGCTCCTGGAGGCCAGAAGTGGTACGTACTATTCCCTGGAATTGGAGTTACAGGTTGTTGTGAGTTACCATGTTGGTTCTAGGTTCTAAGCCCATGTCCTTTGCAGGAGCTTAAGTGAACCATCTCTCCAGATCCAAATTACAAGATTTTATTATTATTATTATTATTATTATTATTAGAGACAGGGTCTCAGTATATAGCTCCGGTTGGCCTGGAACTCACTCTGTAGACCAGGCTGGCCTTGAACTTAGAGAGATCCACCTACTGGGATTAAAGGTGTGCGCCGCTGCCGCCTGGCTAAGATTTGTTTCTAATTTCTTTTCTTTTCTTTTCCTCTCCTCTCCTCTCCTCCCCTCCCCTCTGTTTGTTCTTTTTTTTTTTTTTTTTTTTTTAAAGACAGGGTTTTTCTGTGTAGTTTTGGTGCCTGTCCTGGATCTGGAGACCAGGCTGGCCTAGAACTCACAGAGATCTTGCTAAGCTAGGTTGTGGGTTCTACTCCCATCTCAGTCAGCCTGAAGTTTTCCATTGATCCCATTTCAGGGAAAAGCTCCCTAATAGTTTAAGGTACAGTTTTGTCTTTTCTTTTTTTTTTCTTCCTTTTTTTTTCTTGAGACAGGGTTTCTCTGTGTAGTTTTGGTACCTGTCCTGGATCTGGAGACCAGGCTGGCCTCGAACTCAGAGATCTACCTGGCTGTGCCTCCCGAGTGCTGGGATCAAAGGTGTGCGGCACCACAGCCTGGCTTTTTTTTTTTTTTTTTTTTTTCTCTGAGAAAGGGTTTATTTATCTGTGTAGCCCTGGCTGTCCTAGAACTCACTAAGTAGACCAGGCTAATCTCAAATTCACAGAGGTCAGCCTGCTTCTGCCTCCTGAATGCTGGGATTCAAGGAGTATGACACCATGCCTGACTCTAAGGTGTAGTCTTATAGCCTTCTCTTTCTTGGGAACTCATAGTCTAGGTTGCTGTGAACTAATATATATTTTTTTATCTGAGGCTGAAGAAAATTGACATTAAACTGAACTGGATTTTTGCTTATATTTTATTTTGATCAAAGACCATATCATTTTTGGGTTTGATATTTTATTGGTATACCAATGCTCACTGTTTTCAATATTTTGTGCAGGTCAAAGTATTGAAGCTTACTGTTGAAGACTTGGAGAAAGAGAGAGACTTCTACTTTGGAAAGCTAAGGAACATTGAATTGATTTGCCAAGAGAACGAGGGGGAAAATGACCCTGTACTGCAGAGGATTGTAGATATTCTTTATGCCACAGATGTACGTGTTTACCTGGAGGTGTTTTCTTTCCATTCTGCCACTAAGAAAAAATTTAGCATTGTTGATTTCAGCTCACTTGGTGCTGGTACCTGTGTTCCAGTGTAGGGTTCACCAGAAAATTTCATCTTTGATTTCCTGGAAGTTAGCCAAAGAGCATCTTGCCTAGCTAGCTTCAGCCCTTGAAGTCCCTGTGTCTTTGTTTAAGGAAGCAATAGACTAGAGAAGTGGCTGGCTTGTCCAGTTTCTGTAGTTTATAGGCCTCCCACCCTTGCAGCTCAACCACTCCAGTTGTAAGTGTTGTTGCCATTATCAGGACCCAGGCGTGTCCTTGGTCCTTCCCGTTTGCACCCGGCCGTTTGCGCCGGTAGCCGCAAGGGTGTGTGCGCCTTTGCTCCTCCCTCCCAGGAGCTTGCCTGGCTCCCTTTGTGATCGTCTTTGGAGCCATCTTTATTACGTAGCCTTTAGCCGTGACATACTTGTTCATTAGAGAAGACTGCTTTAGGATCTGATACCTGACCATGTCCACTGCTTCTCAGTATTTGTGATTGCACACACCTCACAAGGTCTGTGTGATACTACACAAATATAAACTAGTAGTTTTCTAAACATACCGTTAGAATTTTTTGGAGGATTAAGACAGATGACTGAAAAGCTGCTAATTTTTGCAATAAATTCTTAAAATTTGCATCATGTTTAGAAATGAAAAGACGATGAAGATCTAAGAGTCTTTGGTCTTTTAGTGAAAGTACATCTTAACTACTTTAAGCTATAGAGATTTAGTTACTAAGAAAAATCAAGATGTGTCTTTATGGTAGAGCAGTGTGGCCATTCTGTGCTGTACGGACGTGCAGTGTGCCCTGTAATGAGCAGGGGAGGCGCCATGAGTCTGCCCTGCTCTTTGCTTCCCAGCTGTCATTGACCCTGGGCCAGTCCTGTCCTGCTGTTGCAGGTACTTTGGTTCAACACAGGTGTTCAGTGTAACAAAGATGCATGAAGGCAGCACTGAGAACGGCAGAATACTAAACTTTCTGTTTTTGAGATAGCCCAGGCTGACCTTGAATTTAGCAATCCTCCTGCCTCAGCCTCTTGAAGTGCTAGAATTACAGGTGTGAGCCACCACACCCAGTTAGGATACTGAACTTGATAGTCAACTTCAGGTATTTTGTTTTTGATCAAGAGTTTCATAACCTAGGTTGGAATTGAACTCACTATGTGGCTAAGGATGGCCTTGAACTCCTGTTTGTGCATCCTGAATTTTGGGATTACATGTGCATGCTACTCTGCCTGCTTAAATGTCATTTATTTATTTACTTATTTATTTATTTATTTTTATTTTATGTGCATTGGTATTTTGCCATGGTTGTCAGGTCCCCTGGAACTGGAGTTACAGACAGTTGGGAGTGGCCATGTGGGTGCTGGGAGTTGAACCCAGGTCCTCTGGAAGAGCAATCAGTGCTCTTAACTGCTGAGCCATCTCTCCAGCCCCTAAATGTCATGTAAAAAAAAAAAAAAGTTTTTGTTTTGTTTTGTAGCTGGAGATTGAATCCAGTTTTGTCTTGTGTGTAGTTAAGTGCTCTGCCAGGAATTTTTTGAGGCAGGGCCTCATTCTACCTGGGGCTGCCCTGGAACTCAAGTCTCTAGCCACCGCCGCCCGGCGAGTTAAGTACTTTTGAGGGAATGCATATTTTAAACATACATTGAGGCACATGTATGTTTTACTTATTACTTAATGCTTTGAGGATAAATTTGTGTGTAGTTTTTGGCGTTAAGAAATGGTGTTAGCCAGGTGGTGGGGGCGCACACCTTTAATCCCAGCACTCGGGAGGCAGAGCCAGGTGAATCTCTGTGAGTTCGAGGCCAGCCTGGTCTACAGAGCGAGATCCAGGACAGGCACCAAAACTACACAGAGAAACCTTGTCTCAGAAAAAAAAACCAAAAAAAAAAAACCAAAAAAAAAAAAAAGAAGAAGAAGAAGAAGAAGAAATGGTGCTGTTGCTGGGTGTGGTGGACACACATTTAAACTTAGAACTTAGGAGGCAGAGACAGGACAATATGAATTTGAAGCCAGCCTGGTTTATGTTTAAACAAGCTCCAAGCTAGATAAGGCTACATAGGGGAGACCTTATATCAAAAATCAAAAACAAACAAAAAAGAAATGATGCTATTGTCTAAAAAAATATAATAGTGGTCACCTGGTCTATGTGCTAATTGCCAGGTATGTGTGAGACAGGAAGAACTGCCTACATGGAGAGGCTTAAATTGTGAGTCAGTGAGCAGAGGGAGGAACTGGCACTAACTGTTGAGTAATAGCTTTCCCCCACTTTCATTTCCCGTTTCAGGAAGGCTTTGTGATACCTGATGAAGGGGGCCCACAGGAGGAACAAGAAGAGTATTAAGCAGCCTGGACCAGCAGAGCAACATCCGAATTCTTCACTCCAAATCATGTGCTTAACTGTTAAATACTCCCTTTTATTATTCTTAGAGGATTCACTGGTTTCTTTTCATAAGCAAAAAGTACCTCTTCTTCAAAGTGCACTTTGCAGAAGTCTCTTTCCGATGAGTTTGAGTTAGGAGCTGTTGCCTTGTAGCAGAGCAGTATTAACATCTAGTTGGTTCACCAGGGGAACAGAGAGGCCAATCATGGGGCCCTTCATGTGGATGCTGGTCACACTGACTGATGGAGAAGGGGGTTTTGTAATACATTGAGGTGATAACCTCAGAGAAATGTAAAGACTGAAACGAATTTTAAGCTAATGTGAAATTCTGGCAGAGAACGTTTTAATAAATAAATGCCTTAAGAGTATTTAAAATATGCTTCCATATTTCAAAATATAAAATATAACATGACAGGAGATTTTGTGTGTCCGATGTTGTGTCTGGGAAGGAAGGGCCAGACTTTAGACCCTTTGGAACCTGCTGTCGCAGGCCTTTCAAGGCCTCTTGAATCTCACAGATGTAGTCTTTGGCCCAGAAGGAAGGTTTGAGAAGTTGTCTTGTAAAGCCATTTGGTGTCATTGACTGGTCACATCCCTGCTATAAAGGCAAGCGGCATGGTAGCTTGGGTAGATAGAGGGTGTCTTGGCCCTGCAGTGCCTAAGACAGAGCTCAGTCTTCACTGAGCTTTCCCCTGAGGACTTTCCAAACAGTCCTCCAAGTTCCTATGTATTGTGTTTCTGGGACTTGCCCACATCTCTGGGATTTGAATGGGTGCTGAGTCCCATTGTACTGTCTTTTAAGTTTACATTTAACACGTTCTCTTCTCTGCTCCCCTTGACCTCTGGGGACTCCTCTGGCTCCTTAAGTTTGCTGCTGAGTGTTGTAAATACAGCAGGCTGGTGATCGTGCTGCAAGTTCTTTCTGGACCTCTGGCAAAGGAGTGATCAGTGAAGGCCAGTGTCACCTTGGGCTCTGTGAGGCTGGGGTGTTCGGTGTCTGCTGTCCACAGCTCTCCTTGTCACCTGAATACTTTGCCAGTGCACTAATCTTTTTGGAGATAAAATTCTCTAGTGTGTTACTAAATGTTAAATTTTTTTTTTGAATATACAGTACCATGACTGAAATATTAATATTTAAAATACTTCATTCCTTAATTCTCCCTCATTTGCTTTGCCCACAGCCTATTCAGTTTCTTTGTTTGGCAGAATTCTGCAAAATGTATGTTACCCACTACTGAGATTGTTCAGCCCCTAATGTGTTTGTATTGATTTGTTTCTGGTGGTAGCTTGTCTTATGCTGTGTGTAGAAAACAGGTATTTTATGACAGATTGTTATGTAGTGCATGCTCTGTGTGGAATTCAGAGGAAAATCCAGATTTAGTGATTAACAATGCCAAAAAAAAAAAAAAATGCAAGTAACTAGCCATTGTTCAAACGACAGTGGTGCTGTTTCTCCTTTGTGGCCTTTTAGACTTCTGTTGCCCCCAAATTCCATTTTATTGGGAACCCATTTTTCCACCTGGTCTTTCTTGACAGGGTTTTTTTCTACTTTAAACAGTTTTTAAATAAAATTCTGTATTTCAAGAGTGTCCTGTCTTCTGAAATGTGTCTTGCCTTGGGTGTAAGCTTCTAATTTTAGGGATAAGGTAGTCATACATCAATTAGGGTCATGGTCAGGGTCTTCAACTGATTTTAGACATAAGGCTGAGAAATGAGCCCTTTTTTTTAAATTTTTAGTTTTTTTCATATAATGTATTTTGATCATATTCACTCCTTACTCCTGCTAACTCCTCTCACATCTATCTCCACCTCCCCAGATTCCTGCTTTCTTAAATAGAACTAATCTTTTCAAATCCCTCACTTTTTTCAAAGCCATCTGGCTTTCCCCTTCCTCTGTCTTTCTCTTCCTCCCTCTCTCCCTTTCCCCCTCTCTCCCTCTTTTTTTTTTTTTTTTTTTTGAGACAGGGCTTTACTATTATTTGTCCTGACTGGCCTCGCACTTAACGTAGTCCTCCTTCCTTGGCTTCCTGAATGCTGGATTGTGTGTGTGCCATCTTGCCTGCTTTAAAATGTTTATTTCGAAGTTTCTCTCTGTCCCTCTCTCTTTCATTCACATTACATTTCTCAGTCCCCTGCTGTTTTAAATTCCTGTTAGCCTAAGAAAGTTTTCCTCACAGAAGCATAAAGCTTTCCCTGGCTGCTTAAGGCTGTTTTCAGAAATGCATCTGGACACTGATTGGCAGATGAGTCGAGATAATTGTTTCATTTTCCTGAAAATGCATTTTCAAAGGCAGCACAGTCTCAAACTAGAAAATACAGTTATTGCCCCATTCCTGTTTTGTAAAGTTAAGACTTTACTTTTAAAAATGAGTTTAAAAGGTTACCTGCCCTTGTTTTTTCTTCTTGAAATAATGTTAAATAGAGGGAAGGGAAATTCATCTGATCTTGAGAGTACCTACCTTAATGGCTGCTCTGGGAGCAGAACTTGATGATTTTCATAACGTTGATACTCAACTGCTTTCCCTGGAAGTTAATGGCATGATTCCATCCAGGAAACATTCCCAGTTTTGGGAAGAATTTGGCACTGTCTGCATTCGTCATCTCTAAGAAGACACCTGCAGGGACATGTGTTGGGTGCTGTCAGCTGAGAAGTTACTAGGTAAGAAGTGAAGTGGAGACTATCCATTGACCTGGCTGAGCCATCTAAAGCCTCAGTGTGACTAATTCATGTTAAAGCAATGGTGCAGTGAGTTTGAATATGCTGCTTGGCAAGGTCTATGGTACATAGAGGAATGAAATACTGTAGATAGATTGGGGTTCAGGATTTGTTCCTTAGGCTAAATTGATTGCTTCCCAATCTCTTGGGAGCTTGTTGGTGTAGAACATTTGGAAATTCATCCCCAGAAGTTCTTTGAGTTGGGAGACTGAGTCTGCATTTTAACATGCCCCTCAGGTGGCCTAGATGTGGGCCTTGCCTAGAGGTAGCATCAGGTCTTAATGTTTCAGTGAGAACAGCAGATATGAGGGTTCTAATCCATCTTTTGTTTTTTTGCCTGCAAATCAGAGGCACTGTTGTTGGCTGGAGGGCCTCCCATGCTGCAATTTGGGATCAGAGGAAGCTAACAGGCCAGTGCAGGAGCTGCAGGGTTGGAAAGCTCTCCAGAGATGTTATTTCATGGCCGGAAGTTGTTTATAGATTAGAAAAAATTTAGAATGGGATTTTGTGCCCTGAGAATTCAGGACATGGCTTTGGGTATTTTGAAAAGTGGGTGTTGAGTTCTCTTAGTGGCTCTTTCTCAGCATGATGGTGGTGACGTCAAGCTCCTTTTGTCTTTAGGCCGGTTTTCATCCTGTTCTCCCCACCAAACACGTTTCATGTTTCATGTAAAGGAGGAATTAGTGACTCCCAGTTCACTGGTTTTAAAAAACCATCAATGATTCCAGGATTGTTCTCTAGGATGTACGGTGAGGACAGACAAAGCAGCTTTCTTTTGCTGTAAGCATGGGACTCCTCAAGGAAGCTTTTCTTTAAAGGTTATGCCGTGAGCATTAGTTAGTGTGAAGAGCTTGTTGGGTGATTTTCCCATAACTCAATGGTTAGCTTAGTTCACAAATCAGGCCATGGGCTCTAAGCCTGACCAGCCTGGCCAGATTAGCTTGCTAGTGTGTGAGTGACCCAAATCTTACTGTAGTCAGCAGGGAGAGTGAAAGGAATTGCTTTCAACCAAGCTAAATGTTAGCTTGTGATCAGTCCATGAATCACTGGTTATTTTCTGTCCTGTCACTTGCTGTGAGTGATGTCATACTTTTGAATTCTCATAATTTATATGTTGTTGGTTGTTTTTACTCTTCTGGCTCTTTTGGGGGGCCCTCCACCCAGCTCCCAAATAAATACACACGGAGGCATATTTTTTCTTATAAAGTCATATAAAAATATTTCTTATAAAATATTTTTTCTTATAAAGCCTTAGCTTGACTTTTCTAGCCAGCTTTCCTTAACTTAAATTATCCCGTCTACCTTTTGCCTGTGGGCTTTTACCTTTCTCTTACTTCTGTAAGTCTTACTTTCACTCTTATTCCATGCATGGCTGGATGGCTGGGTGGCTGGCCCTTTGTGTCCTCCTCTCTTTGTTCTTCCTTTCCCTCTTTTTCTCCTGTTTATTCTCTCTGCCTACCAGCCCCACCTGTCCTTTCTCCTGCCTGGCTATTGGGTGTTCGGCTCTTTATTAGACCAGTCAGGTGTTTTAGGCAAAGTAACCCAGCTTCACAGTGTTAAACAAAGGCAACATAAAAGAATGCAACACATCTTTGCATCATTAAACAAATGTTTCACAGCATAAACAGATGTAATACATCTTAATACTCCACAACATTTATAAAATTTCAAAACTGAACAAGGTGATATTTATGTGCCTTTATTATGTTTACTACCTCTTTTCATAGTGTTTGAATCATGGTATGTCTCAAAGACAAAGAAGGGTTCTGTGCTTTCACTGAACTGACCATAGCTAGAACCCTCGACCCATATGACTTTAGCAGATTGCTGCCTAGTTGCAGTTTGTGAATGTCAGTCTTTTCCCTCCTTGTAGTTTAGGGGCTTTCTGTTGATCTGTTGTCTGATAGCTTCATCAATTTGGTCGTCTAGGTGAGTGGGTCTAGCCTTAGAGTCAGTCCTGTTTCTAGTCTCCTTAATTCAGAGCCTTGAGTATTTTTGTTGTTTTGAGGCAGGGTCTCATGTGTTCCAGACTGGCCTTGAATCCACTGTGCAGCCTAGGGTGACTTCGAACTTTGGATCCTCCACCTCCTGAATGCTGGGATTATAGGCATGCACTGCCATGCCCAGTATATGCAGCATCAAATCCTGGGACTTCCTGCGTGCTAGGCAAACATCCCACCAGCTAGACAACATATTTAGTCTCAGGAGTGCTGTTTCACTTTGAAATTTTGAACTACTTTTGAGGATGGTAACCTATGTGTTCCTTTTACAGGCAGGCAGAAATCCATAGTTTGTGTCACTTTACACCTCAATAATTTTATTTTATTTTTGATAGAGTTTCGCTATGTGGCTGGCCCTGGCTGGCCTGGAACTTGGTATGTAGACTAGGCTGGCCTTGAGCTCACAGAGATCCACTTGCCTCTGCCTTCCAAGTGCTGGGATTACAGGTGTGCACCATCATGCCTGGCTTGCATATAAAAACAAAAACAAAAACAAAAACAAAAAACCAAACAAAAACAACAACAACAAAAAATTTGGCAAGTTACATAGAGCTGAAAGATCGAGTTTTGACATTTTAGAGTCCACAGTGAGGGGAGAGCATTGGTGTTGCCTGATGTCAGCGAGGAAGTGCCTGCTCTGAGGGTCTGTGTCTGCTGTGGTTCATGCCTGCCCGAGTGCTCTATTGCATCTCTTTCAGTGATCAGCATGTCCTTGAATAGATTGTAGTTTAATTCATCTCAAGTAGGCCTTGAACTTTGCCTGAATCATTGTGCTGAGATTTATGTAGATTTTCTTCTAAATGCCTTCCTACACTTTTTTTTTCCCTCTGAGACAGGGTTTCTCTGTGTAGTTTTGGTGCCTGGATCTCGCCCTGTAGACCAGGCTGGCCTCGAGCTCACAGAGATCATCGGCCTGGCTCTGCCTCTTGAGTGCTGGGATTAAAGGCGTGCACCACCACCACTGCCTGGCCTGCCTTCCTACATTTTTAAAAGTTTGAATTATTGATTATATTTTGACTCTTGAACTTTTCCTTAAAGAAATGAATTCAATGGAGCCCATGTCTCCTCAACCCCATTTTTTTTCCAAAGAAGGAAAATTATCTCCCAGCGTATTTTAACTATATAAATACTGATAGTGGGCTGGAAAGATGGCTCAGAGGTTAAGAGCGCTGCTTGCTCTTCCAAAGGTCCTGAGTTCAATTCCCAGCAACCACATGATGGCTCACAACCATCTGTAATGAGATCTGGTGCCCTCTTCTGGCCTGCAGGGATATGTGCAGACAGAACACTGTATACATAATAAATGAATAAATCTTTAAAAAAAAATGTAAAAAAAAAAAAAAAGAAATACTGATAGTTTAGTCATTGAAAATAGGATCTATAAAAAAAACAACAAAAAACACTATTAAGTTAGTAAATACATCATTGGAAAAATGTAGAAACTGTCATAAGAATCAACATTCTATAGGGACAAAACCAAAAACTAATGGGAAACATCAGCCTTGTGTTTTTTACTATGAAAATCTCTAGTTCCAGCCAGTGAGATAGCTCAGCAGGTAGTTGTGTGTTGTACAAACCTGACAACCTGAGCTCAAGCTTGGGAACCCATAGTGGAGGGGAAGAACCAACTCCTGAAAGTTATCTTCTGTCTTCTACCGGCACCCTCCAACCCCCCACCACCCCGCCCAACGTAGGCCACACAGTTGTATGGGTGTTTTGCTTGCATATAGCTCTGTGCACCATGTACATGTAGTATCCAAAAAAGATGGACTAGAATAGGGCGTTGGGATTCCTGAGATTGGAATTAAGAGACGTTTATGAGCTACCATGTGGGTGCCGGGAGTCAAACCTGGGTCCTCTGGAAGAGCAGTCAGTGCTCTTAACCAATGAGCCATCTCTCCTGCACCCCCCATTCTAATAAATTAAAAATTTGTAGTTTCTTCATATCTAACTAAACTATTTGAAAGGTTTTTTTGTGCCCTTTTTCAAAGCTTATTCATCCACGTAGTTGCTTCATATCTAACTAAACTATTTGAAAGGGTTTTTGTGCCCTTTTTTTCAAAGCTTAGTCATCCACTTGACCTTTCCTATCCACCAGTGTGACCTTTGTCCCGTTAGGGTGAAATAGATGAAATTACTTTTGGTGTGTTGATGTTCTCTGTTTAGGCCCAGGGAGGAAGTTTTGACTGGTGGTGGTGTCTTGACAGTGTGGTAATGTCTGCTTCCTTACAGTCAGATTTAAAGATCTGGAATCCACGGCCCTACCAGAAGTCTCACTTAAGAGACCTTTTACCAGCTGGCTCTGGCATTTATGATGAGGATAGATGAAGGTACCAAGTCCAGGTTGCCCCCCTTCTTGTATGTAATGCTCTTGTTGCCTGCCTCTTCTTAAATAATTGGTGCTGATGCAGAAGTGGGGGTCAGAGGCTTGTTCTCTGAACTGGGGGAACCAGTTGGACTTTGGTTGGTGAACCTGCTTTATCATAGGACTCCCTGGCATTTCCCGTGGTTCCCTTGAGAAGGAGGCTCTCTGGGCCAGTGCTTGTCCTATGGATTGCTTTATATTCACATTTTTGTCCTGGCTCTTGGTGCTGTTACTGCCCTCTGCGAGTCAATTTTATCAATAAAAGTCTCAAACTGGGTGAAAAAGGCTGTGTGTTTTTGGTTTATGGGTTAGATTCTAATGTTCCCTTCATTTTCTTTGTGTGGAATTTCCTCAGTTCCCTGCTTATAAATTTGGCCAGCTGACTATGGTCAGGTAGACTCGGATCTCTGCCAAGAGGTTTCAAAGGATGTGAGTGTTGAAAACTGATAGCTATCTGCCAGCCATCAAGTTTACCTTGGAGATCAAATTGGATCAGGGTGAATGTCCTCTGAAAATTGGACACCTTGGCCTTAAGAGTAATTTGCTTGACTCCGGGGGCTGAATGGGAACCAGAAGCATCTTTTCATTTCTGGGACAAATATCTTTAGCCTTGAGTCATCTGCCCTGCAACTGCATGCCAACCAACTACAATGTATCATGTTAGTTACTCCCTTCCTGTGCTATCGTGCTCCCTACTTCTCCGTCTGTATCCTCCTTTCTCTCCCCTCTACAGTCTTTTCTCAACAGAACTCCTGGGTGTGTTAAAAGCAGTGGGTATGACTAGGGATCTTGCTCTCAGATTCTAAATATAAATTGAATTGCCTGTTTCCTCCTTCCCTCTGGACTTCAAGTTCCTCTCGGTTCCACCTTCGTTTTTCCTGTGTCCTTTTCTCTTTGGTTCTGCAGATGAAATGCAAAGCGGCATGCATGCTAGGCAAGTGCTTTCCACTGAGCTGTGCCTCCAGCCCTTGGCCATTTCTTTTGAGTGGTCTCTGTTGCCGCCATTGAACAATATCTTTAATCTCACTTGGTGCTGTGCCTTGGTTCATGCATGACCACACGTTTATGCTCTCTCTTCTAATTAAAGACATAGGTCTCTTTTTCTAACAAAATAAAATGTAATAAAACAAAAATCATCATATCAAAGTTGGATAAGATGAATCAACAGAAAAAATAAAAGAGCCCCAAGAGCAGGGACAAGAACCAGAGATCTACTTGTTCACACATCCCGTAAAAGAGTCAGTCCTATAAAAGTACTAAACCGAGAGCTATAGTGTATACACAGGGCACCTGGTGCAGACCAGAGTAGGCACTGTGCTTGCTGCTCAGTCTCTGAGTTTCTAAGAGCTTTGCTCAGTTGTTTTAGAGGGCCTTGTTCTGATGTCCTCCATCCCTCCTGTCTTTCCTACTCCTGTTTCTTCTTCTGCGGGGTTCCCTGAGCTCTGAGGGAAGGGATTTGACGGACACATCTCATTTCGAGCTGTATGTTCCAAGGTCTCTGTAATGGCTGGCTTTGGGTCTTGGTATTCATGTCCATCTGCTGCAGGAAGAAGCCTCTCTGATGATGACTGAATAAGACATTGATCTATGAGTATAGCAGAATATCTTTAGGAGTCATTCCATACTGCCCCTCAAATGCCCTTCAATTCTAGATGTCTCTCCCCTCATTTCCTCCCTCAAACCCATCTCCCCTCCACCTTCCCACCTGATCGTCCCATCCTTACCCCTCCCCTAACAACCCACCCATGAAATCTATTTCCTCCTCCCAGGGAGATCACGTGTTCCCCTAGTCCCTTTCTCATGCCTGTCCTCTCTGGGTCTATGGATTATAGCCTGGTTATAAGTTATTTTATGGCTAATATCTAGATATAATTGAATACATACCATATTTATCTTTCTAGGTTACCTCACTCAGGATGTTTTTTCCTAGTTCCATTCATTTGCCTGCAATTTCATGATGTCATTTCTTTAACAGCTGAGTAATACTCCATTGTGTAAATGTACCATATTTTCTTTGTTCATTCTTCTGTTGAGAGTTATGTAGGTCATTTCCAATTTCTTGCTATTGTGAATAGGGAAGCAATGTATATGGTTGAGCAGGTTTCCTTGTGGCTGGATGAAGTATCCTTTGGATATATGTCCAAGAGTAATAGAGCTGGATCTTGAGGTAGATCGATTCCCATCTTTCTGAGGATCTGTCATACTGATTTTCATAATGGCTGTATAAGTTTGTACTCCCACTAACAATGGAGGAGTGTTTCCACATCCTTGCTAGCATGAACTGTCACTTAGACATATGTCTCTTATAAAATTTAGTTTTGAGGGGTTGGGGAATGGCTTAGATGCTAAATGTTGCCTTGCATGCAACATGCAAATTCTAAGTTTGATCCTTAGACCCCACATTTAAAAAAAAAAAGCCAAGCATGGTGACATATACTTATAATCTCAGTGCTGGGGAAGCGGGGACAGGTTCCTGGGCTTGCTGCCTACTTGGTGATGTCTAGTTCAGTGAGAAACCCTGTCTCACTGGGGATGGCATCTGAGGAATGAAACCCAAAGTTGTCCTCTGGCCTCCACAGGCATGCACGCACACCTGGTGGAACCTCACACCAGTGCATACTAAGCACATACCCACATACCAATACGTACTCACACACTAGCTGGAAGAATAGTATGGAGAACTCCCTTTTGCCCAGATTGTGACCATCACCCTGATCTGCTTTGCTTGTATTTGTCGAGCCATTTGAGAACAAGCTAAGGACCTCATGTCTCTTTACCTTGAAAGTATTTAAGTATGTGTGTTTCCTAAGCAATATGTATTCTTAAAAGACTAGAAAACAGCCTCGTCTGCAGAGCGAGTTCCAGGACAGGCTCCAAAGCTACACAGAGAAACACTCTTGGGGAAAAAAAAAAAAAGACTAGAAAACAAATGCAATCAATAGTTATATAGAACCCTTATTCCGATTTCACCTACTGTTGGGCCCTAGAGTATTTTACTTTTCCAGTCTGGGAGCCAATGTAAAATCATATATTGCTTCTACTTGTCGGGTTTCTTGAACCATCTTCAGACTACAATAGTTTCTTAGCTGCTTTGTTTTACATGGCAGACCTTCTCTCTCTCTCTCTCTCTCTCTCTCTCTCTCTCTCTCTCTCTCTCT
>CABHPH010136308.1:34928-45024 GCA_902168325.1 Peromyscus nudipes
TCTCTCTCTCTCTCTCTCTCTCTCTCTCTCTCTCTCTCTCTCTCTCTGCAAGGACATGTGTGCTTGAATGTGTGTACGAATGTGCATGCATACACACAGGTGCTTGTACATGTATGAGTGTGGATGTGTACGCCTGTGGAGGCCAGAGGTCAATGTTGGTTGTCTTTTATCTCTCTCCACCTTAGGTTTTGAGACAGGGTCTCACTGAACCCAGAGCTCTCTGTTTCAGCTACACTGGCTGGCTAGCCAGCCCCCAGGACCCTCTTGTCTCTATTGACCCCCCTGGCTCTGGGGTTATCTTCATGTGCTTCAGTGCCAGTCTTTTGCATGGGAAGCTTTTACATGGGCTGAGCTCAAGTCCTCAATCTTGAACAGCAAGACTTGACCACTGAGCCATTTCCCTTCTGCTTTTTGCTTTTTGTAGGTTTTCTACATAGCCCAGGCTGTCCTGGAGCTGGCTATGTTGCTCATGCTGGCTTTAAAATCCCAAATCCTGGGCTGGAGAGATAGCTCAGTGGTTAAGAGCACTGCCTGTTCTTCCAGAGGTCCTGAGTTCAATTCCCAGCAACCACATGGTGGCTCACAACCATCTGTAATGAGATCTGGTGCCCTCTTCTGGCCTGCAAGCATGCATGTAGGCAGAACACTGTATATATAATAAATAAATATATCTTTAAAAAAAAAATCCCAAATCCTTCGGCTTCAGCCTCTCAAGTGCTGGACTACAGGCATACACACTGACATTGGAGTACACAGACATTGTTAAGTGAGTACAACCCAGTTAGAATGTGCCTTGCAATTCGGGCTTGCCGTTTTTCTCACGTTTTGGTTTAGATTTGTTTACATGGCTCTATCATCACATCAAGAGATGCACCAAGAGATGCCGTTTACCTTCATCATTACTGGTGCTATTGTCTTTTTTGAAACATGGTCTCATGTAGCTCAGGCAGGCCTTTAGCTGATGATGACCTTGAGCTTATTATCCTGCTACCTCTTTACCTCTTGAATGCTGAGATTACAGACATCACACACTTAGTCACTGTTCTGTTGCTGTGAAGAGACCACCACGACCAAGGCAACTTATAAGAGAAAGCATTTAATTGGGGGCTTGCCTACAGTTTTAGAGGGTTAGTCCATTTCCCTTGTGGCAGGAAACCTGGTGCTGGAGCAGTAGCTGAGAGCCCACATCTTATCCACAAGTTGCAGAAGGCAGGGGTGGGGGGGGAGGGGAGGGGAAGGGAGGAGAGGAAAGGAGAGAGAGGAGATGGGGAGAGAGAGAGACATAGAGAGACAGACAGAAAGACTGGGGCTTGGTGTGGTAGTTTTGAAACCTCAAAGCCCACCCCCTGTGACTCGCCTCTTCTAACAAGGCCACACCTCCTAATCCTTCCTAAATAGTCTACCAACTAGGAACCAAACATTGAAATATATGAGCCTATGGGGGCCATTCTCACTCAAACCACCAAGTCTGGGGACTCAACCTGTTGGTTTCATATGTGCTGGGTAGGTACCGAATTTCATTTCCATTCCCTAGAGATTAGCTAAGACTTTAGGATGACACAAAGCTTAACATTTGTGAGCATACACATGCTTGCCAGCCTCATGCAAGTGTGATGATCCACGTGCTTTTGAGTGCAGACTTTTTGTAGAACTTTTGTTTCTTGGTAGGAGTCTCCAATCCCTGTTAGCCGTTGACTCCTGGGAATCCAAATTGACACCTTAGCTTGTGAGTATGTCCCTGTCCCTAAAAGGGGTCCAAACTTTGTCTCCATTCTGACAAGGTCCTCTTGTCTGGGGAGAAAACCTTCCATCCCCTCCCTCATACTCACAATTTGTATAATATTCTGTTAAATTTAGGCAGAAAGGGCCTGCCCTGGGACCAGAGCTTTAGGGAATCCTACTTTGTCCCTTCTCTGTCTGTCTTGCTTGACAAATGAGGATTCCAGAAGCTAAGGAGCCATGGCCACCCAGAGCCAACTCCCTATCCCATTCTCTGAGCACTAGGACTCAATACCAACCACCCTGCCCATACTGTGTAAATCCTAAAGATTGCTGTGAGCCTTTTTTTTTTAAATTAATGATGGGTATGGTGGTGCATATATGAAGTTCCAACACCTTGGAGATGGAGGCAAGAGGATCAGGAGTTAAGTCATATTTGGCCACCTTTGGCCATATAAGGAGTTCAGAGTCACCTGGGTTACATGAGATCTTGACTTAGAAAACTAAAACCAAGTAAACAAAAAACCTAGATCTAATGGTCCACTTCTGTTACAGGCGGGGCTCCTAGAAGGCACCTGCATTTGCTTCCAGACAGTGTTAGGTAGAAACAGGACAGTCCTTATCCGTGGGCTCTGACTCTGGTGGACACCAGTGTGCACATTGCAGTGGCGTTCTGTGGCTTCACAGAGAAGGAAGATGAGAGAGGCGAAGTAGATACTGAAGCCCAGCCAGCTCTTGGCCTCTGACCTTGGGTGAATCTGGCAACCTGCTGATGAGAGTGATGGAGCCCAGCAAAGGGCTAGCACTGAAGAGATCTCTGGTCAACCAAAGGGGATCGAAAATAAGGGCCCTGCCAAGACCTGGAAGACTACCTCAGCTCCAGGGAGAAGACCAAGGGACAAATCCCCCAAACTGAAAGAGTTAGGAGTAAACCATCTCGCTAGAGTCCTGGGCTAAGGAGCAGAGAGATCCGTCTAGGGCTGCCTGACCCTGGCCCCACCTCCCATAGCCCCGCCCCTCCTACTTACTCCCACCACCAGCGGCAGGGCTCAGCTGCGTGCCGCCGCGTGGGGAGGAAACAGTTTTCCTCCGACTTCAATCCCAGCGCCTTTCTTAGCCACGCGCACATTTGCCCGCCTTCCCAGACAAGGTTAACGTCCCGTCTCACATAGCCTCAACCTGTGCCTCCTGAGCCCCGCCCTTGGGAGACATTGTCTCTGGACTCTTGATCTGGGAGCCCCCTTCGCTACTGCTCTGCTCTTTCCCCTTCTCGCTGAGCAGCTTGGGAGTGCGCCCGTCCCTAAAAGAGGTCTAATAAACCTCATCTCCATTCTGACAAAGTCCTTTTGTCTGAATTAGCAGCAGCAGGCATGGCTAGTGCAGATAATGCTTAGACCCCAGGATGTCCCCGGCCAAACTGTCACCAGCTGGAGCTTTCGGGCACTTCCGCCCCATCTTACCTAGTGCCTTAAACTAAATTGGGCGAATCCCGGGGGGTACAGGAAGTAGGACAGGGATTGGGGCTCCTCCGTCTTGCCTTCACTGGGGATCTGGAACCCAGTGCAGTGACAGATCCAGACAGACATTACCCACCACCCTATTTCCCACGACAGCTACCCAAGGCATGCTGGGGCACTCTCCTGTCTCTGCTGCGCTGTTTCCCTTCATCCAGTGGGAGCTAGCCGGGCCCCTTGTCCTTCACCTCCCCAAATTCGTGACGTTCCCCCGCTCTCCTTTGCTCACAAACTACTTCTGGACACGTGTGTTGTTTTTCCTTCAGTGTTCACGCTTAGACACCAGCCACTATTACTGCTGCCAGCACCAAATATTCATTCTCTACCATCAGGTTCTGTCAGCATTCGCCTCTCCAAGGTATTTTGTGGGGAAGGGGGGCTCCGTGCAGTGGGAGGGAGGGCAGATGTTGATGACCGAGGGTGTAGGGGCTACCTTCTCCCTTTTGTTCTGTTAGGAGGAGGTAGTTGTTTGTCCTAGCCTGAAAAAAATCATTTCCTCTCTCTTCCTCCCCACCTGTGTGTGTGTGTGTGCGCGTGTGTGTTTTAGAGGAATGCATATTTAACATGAGCCTCACCCCCACTATCTCATCTGCCACAAATAACTGCCATTAAACTTAAGGCATATTTTCCTAGGCTTTTTTTATTTTTTAAAAAGTTATTTTTATTTTACGTCTATGAGTGTTTTCTCTGCGTCCATGTCTGTACACCATGTGTGCGCAGTGTCCAAGGAGTCAGAGGATGGCATTAGATCCTTTAGAATTATAGTTGCAGACAGTTGTGAGTTGCCATGTTGGATACTAGGAATTGAACTTGGGTCCTCTGCAGGAGCAGTCAGGGCTTTTACCTGCTGAGCCATCTCTCCAGCCCTACTTGGCCTTGTTTTTTTTAAATGCATGCATCAACACACACATTCACACATTTAACAGAAATGTACTTATAAATAAATACACTTTTGCAGGTAATTTTTTTTAGCTGCCGTTTTCAGTGTTTTTTCTCTCCTAGTACCACATCCTAGTTGTCTTTTGTGTTTTTCTTCTCCGTCCCCTGAATGTGTCTGTGCTTTAAACTTATCAGTCCCCCAGTCTCCAGATATTTGAGTTTATTTCTAGCTGAGTGGTTCATACCCCCTCCCGCCCTGCTCCTTTGTCTGGAGAAGCTTCTACCATTTTCCTTGGTTACCCTGGTTCTTGGCTTCTAGCCCTCCCCTTTGTCTCTTCTCTGCCCCTGGTCCTCCCTTGTGGGTTGTCAAGACATCACTGGAGAGAGGACCTTCTTGGCCAGTCTTCAGTTTTCCTCCCCATTGCCTTCCCTCTTGTGCTGAGAACCTTCCCCGCCACCCTTCATCCCTGGAATTCAGTCTCTTAAGCCAGATACGCATGAGCTTGCATTCTCTTGTTTTTCTCCTCACTATTTCCTTCCCAGCTTTCCCCTCTCTCCCTGATGCCTCCTGGGAACCCTATGGTCCAGTCCCCTGGGCACAGCAGTCTCTTCTTTCCTAGCTGGCTATTCTGAGGATGCCCCTGCCCCCACTCTCATCAGGGCTGGGGACCCTGCTGGTCTGATGCCCCAATATCTTAGCCTAGCCCTGACCTCTCATTGGAAACATGCCCTTGACGTGGAAGAGTGAGCCATGTGCTCTCACCTGATCTCACTGGAGAAGGTCCTGGCCCCACTGGAAGGTTTTGGAGGGTGTATGTAGTGGGATGTCATGTCTTTGACTTCAGATGTGTGTCTACCTCTGCATCTCCTTTTCCTCAGTTGAGTTGTTCTTGGGACAAGCACATGGCTGGCTAAGCCCCTTCAAATTCTACAGATCCTGTATTTAAGCTAGGAGTAAAGTAACCTGAGAAACCTCATGGCTTCAGCGGATCAGCTTTTTTCCAACAAATCAGGAAGACTCTACCATAATCTTAGGTAAGGTCTGCTGGGGAAAGGGCATGCTCATGGAATACTTACTAGGGAGTGTCTTGAACAAGGGGAAGCCATCATCTCCTTTGGCCTTTTCCACTTCCTGTACAGCTAGGGCTAGGTCAGTTCTGCAGACTTGTTTTAAAGCAACTGTGATTATCCATTTTAGGTCAGCACTAAAGTCTTCTGATACGTTAGGAGAGAACCCTCAGTCTCAAAAGGTAAGAAAGCAACAGAGTGAACAAAGGGAGAGGACATTTGGGAGCCACACAAAGTGTCACTTGTCAGCATACAAGTCCACTGGCTTCCAAAATGTCACCAGCATACAAAAATATCTCCAGCATACAAGTCTACTGGCTTCCAAAATGTCACCAGCATAAAAGTCCACTGGCTTCCAAAATGTCACCAGCATACAAGTCCACTAGCTTCTGCACCAGGCTTGTAAACTTAGATAGTTATAGGGACAAGTTATAACTTATGTGTGCCTAACAAGCAGGCTCCTCTTCCCTCCTTTCCTCTCCTCCCCCCCCCCCAGGACTTGGAGTAAGCTAGGCAACTGTAACACTGACCTATATCCCCAGCTCCACGGTTTGGTTTTGTTTTATTTTTGAGATAGTGTCTCACTAAGTATCTCTGGCTGGCCTGGAACTCACTCTGTAGACCAGGCTGGCCTCAAACTCATAGAGATCTGCCTGCCTCTGCCTTCAGAATGCTGGGATTGATAAAGGTACACACAGCTATGCCTAGCTCTATTTTTTTAAAATTTTTATGTACTTATTATTATTTGAGACAGGGTTTCATTATGAAGCCCAGGCTGGCCTCCTATGTGGCAGTCCTGCCCCAGCATTCCAGGTGCTGCCTGGGATTGCAGCTGTGTGCTTTCATAGTCCACACATGTAGCTTGGCTTCTTTGCAAGCACAGCATGGGCCAAATGCCACACACATGAGGGTATCAATTCACAGTCTGTTCATGGCCTATACTTAATTTTTGTCTAGCAAAGTGGCAATAATGGTGGGGTGGATTGTGTTAGTTATCATCAAGCCAGATATATATCACATTATCTGTTTAGTGCGTGGGACCAGGAAATATAGAGATAATTACGATTAAGTTAACTAAATACGCCTTCTCCTCCTCCTCATCCTCCTCCTCCTCGTCCTTCTTTCTTCTTCTTCTTCTTTTGGTTTTTTGAGACAGGGTTTCTCTGTGTAGCTTTGGGCCTTTCCTGGAACTCACTCTGTAGACCAGGCTGGCCTCGAACTCACAGAGATCTGCTTGTCTCTGCCTCCAGAGTGCTGGGATTAAAGGTGTGTGCCACCACTGCCCGGCGCCCTCATCTTCTTAAATCTCCTTCCGAGATATGTGACAAGAACCATCATTTATTGTAAAGCTATTTTCCTGGGGCTTCATGTGGCTTCATGTGTCATTTAGGTCTTCAGGACTCTGCAGGCTGGGTGCTGTGGATTTCTGTTTCTCAGGTGAAGAAATCAGTGGCTCAGAGAGATGATGAGAAATGCCCAGGATAAAATAGCTTGTAAGTGGGAGAGCCAGATGAAATTGTAACCCAGATCTCAGGACTCTGCAGCCATGTGCTTCTTTTTGTGCCTGCTGTCTACATGTATAGATGGAGACACACCAGAGTGGTAGAGATGATCAGAGCTTGGGGAATGTTAGGGGTGGCAGTGGTGGCTCTCAACCGAATGTTAAGGAAAAGCTCCTTGGAGAAAATGCTCTTAGAGTGGGGTTTAGCTGTGGTAGGTGGGCAGTGCTGTGCATTGCATGCAAGCTGAGAAGTGGAATACATGCTGTGTTGGACTGGTGGGATGCAGTTGGTATGCCTGGGACATGGTGTGTGCTTCGAAAGGAGGAAGCTTGTTAAAGCTGGATTGTGAAGGGTTCTGAATGCCATGCTTTAGGAATGGCAAGTGGCGGGAGCAGCCATGGAGTAGGTCAGAGCTGGGTAAAGTCATGACCGTATTTGCCTCCTAGGAAGATGACTGGTGTCAGTGTAGAGAGATGGACTGGAAAGGAAGGGCAGACCCTGGTCTTGGGGAGGAGCTCACTGTGCCTGTGCCTGCCATAAGCCAGGGTTTGGGGAGGGACAGGGACTGGGAGACGGATATCAAGAAGAATGAACAAGAGGAGGAGCAAGAAGGCACAGGAGGAGAGGGAAGGGCACAGGCAGTACTGGCGTCCCCAAGGGGCCTTGGGTGGATGGAAAGAGTGTCATCCATTCGGCTTGTGAAGGCAGGAGTCTTGGCTTTGTTCCCTGTGCCTGTGCTCAGTAAGCATGTGGAGGTGGTGAGGGAGTTTGTGGACATTTGTAGGAGTCCAAGCATGTTTGCCCCTTTGGTGGGGCTGAAGTCCATTAGAGTTCTAAGCTGGGGGTGGGGGTGGGGGTGGGGCGTGGCATACTCCTGTATTCCTAGCACTTGGGAGGATGTCAAAGCCAGCTACGTGCTGAGACCCTGTCTCAATAAACAAAACAAACAAAAGGTTAAAAAAACAAAAACAAAAACACTCTGTGAGTTCAAAGGGCGAGATCCAGGACAGGCACCAAAACGACATGGAGAAAACCTGTCTCAAAAAAAAAAAAAAAAAAAGAAGAGTAAGGAAGCCTTACTGCTTTCATCAATGAGCAACATTCACAGGGATTCACCTTGTCAACAAGATGTGCCAACAAACATTTGTCTCAGAGAACTAACTGTCTTAGTGCCTAGTTCTTGTGGTCATATTTGTCTCAGCCACCTCTTCCAGATGGTTTCCAGGACAAGGAGACTTCTGACTATGTGGCACTGACAAGCACTCTTAGCCAGAACAGCGACCTCCATCAAAGGACTCAGCAGTTTACTGAGGTGCACCTGGCCAGACTCCAGAAGTTGTTTGAGAAGGAGACGGATGAGACTGGAGGTACAGCCATACTGTGGGATGGTCTCTGTGACTTCTGCCCAGGACCTGGTATCTGGGGTGTGTGGAGGGCTCAGACCTGGTCAGCATTTTTATGTCTGGTGTCAGGTATAGATCTGGCTAAGTAGTGCAAGGCTATTGAAGGCTATTTGGGATTTAAGATGTTTTTAAAATCCTGCTAGCCCAGATACCCAAGTCTATGCTGCTGCATTTTGGTGTTTCCCTCTAAGCATTTCAGTCTGTGGTTTGTTATCAATTGCTGTATGACAGCAGCCCCATGGTCTTTGTGGCTTAACCCAACTTGTGCTCATGATCTCATAGTTTCCATGGGTCTGGAGCAAGGACAGGGCTGAGCTGCCTTCCTGCTCAGGACCCCAAGAAGCTGCAGTTCTGTAGTCAACTGGGCTGTGGTGTGTTGTAGAATGTTATTTTAAGGTGTGTTACTTTTATTTATGTTGCATTTGTTTAACTCTGTGAAACTGTGTTACTAAAATAACTCATGATCTAATAAAGAACTGAACGGCCAGTAGCAAGGCTGGAGAAAGGATAGGTGGGCCTGGCAGACAGAGAGAATATATAGAGGGAGAAATTTGAGAGGAAGGAATAAGTAGCCAAAGAAGGAGGAGGACATTAGGGGCCAGCCACCCCGCAACACAGCTAGCCACGGAGTAAGAGTAAAAGTAAGATTACAGAAGTAAGAAAAGGAAAAAGCCCAGAGTCAAAAGGTAGATGGGATAATTTTAAGTTAAGAAAAGCTGGCAAGAAACAAGTCAAGTTAAGGCAGGGCATTTATAACTAATAATAAGACTCCGGGTATAACTTATTTGGGAGCTGGGTGGTGGGCACCCCGAAAAGAGTAAAGAAAAAAATTAACTACAATGGTGTCTCATCTGGGGTTGGACTTGGGAAGGACTTACATCTAAGCTCATATATGTTGTTCCAGAGTTCAGATCCTTACAGCTGTGGTATGGCGGCCTTTCATTTCTTTCTGACTGTTGCAAGGAGGTTGCCTTTAGCTCCCAGAAACTACCCCACAGTGCCCGGCCATGTGAGATTCTCCAACATGGTAGCTGGCAAGGCTTGAGCCAAAGGTAGGGCAACACTCACAGGTGTCACAATCTAAAAGCATGTGAAAGGCCTCAGGAGGGTGTGAACACAAGGCCCACCCATCCTGGGGGCCTCTGTAACTATCTCTAATCTTACTCTTCAGATACTAATGTGAAGTAGAAAATATTCTGAGCTGAGGAAGCATTTCACACCTGACCGACCAAACACTAGCTTAGCCTCCCTTACCTAGATCCTAGATGTATTCAGAACACATACTTAGCCTCAGGTTGGATAAAATCAGCTAACACAATGCACATTTTTTTTTTTTTTTTTTTTTTTTTTTTTGGGTTTTTCAAGACAGGATTTCTCTGTGTAGCTTTGTGCCTTTCCTGGAACTCACTCTGTAGACCAGGCTGGCCTCGAACTCACAGAGATCCGCCTGGCTCTGCCTCCCGAGTGCTGAGATTAAAGGCGTGCGCCACCACCGCCCGGCAATGCACATTTTTAAATAAAGTGTGAGATATCTCATGAAAGCACGAAACAGCAATTAAATGGGTTTGCATTTATACCACTGTAAAGTGGAAAAGCCCTAAGCTGGGGATTGTGTGTGTTATTATAGACCCTTCTTCACATCATTTTAATATCTGAGGGACTTGGTATGGTGCCCTGGAGCCTCCTAAGCAAGCCTTACTAATGGATCCAAGTGTTCTTCTGTGACTGGAGCCATCTCTCTGATTGGCTTATTTACATTCCGTGGACTATAAAGGATGTCTTGGGGATACCCTCTGCATACAGACCTTTCTCCTTCTGGCAACTTGATTTCTGCCCTTTGGAATGATACTCCTGAAAGTCAAATAGGAGTAAAGGCATCTTCAGAGTTGACTATGGATACTAGTGCTGGGCCCACTTACTTTCCTGTTCATTTGAGTTTCACAGCCACATATGCTGTTTGGAGAGATAGATAGATAGATAGATAGATAGATAGATAGATAGATAGATAGAT
>CABHPH010136309.1:8741-20557 GCA_902168325.1 Peromyscus nudipes
TTTTTTTTTCAAAACAGGGTTTCTCTGTGTAGCCTCAGCTTTTCTGGAACTCACTCTGTAGCCCAGGCTGGCCTCAGACTCAGAGATCTGCCTGCCTCTGCCTCCCGAGTGCTGAGATTAAAGGCATGCGCCACCTTACCTGGCTGTGCCCTTATTTTTAATCACACCCAACCAAATGTTTCAAAATGATGGTCATTCTCTTCAAAGTCAGCCTTTCCCCCTTTGACGCTATGTGGCTAGCCAGCAGCCCTTAATGTGTGGCCCAAATCGTCTTGCAGGGTGATCTGTGAAAAACCTCCAGGGCCAGTTTATAACCCAGGCAATACACTATCTTGTTACTTTGTAGGCATTTTTTTTTTTTCTCCCTTTGCTTGCTTTGTCAGAGCGGGTTTCCTGTCACTATTGGCCCTTCCCCCACACCACATGCTGAGCCAAGCAGCATTCCCAGTCAGCCTTTAGGGAGCTCAGTTATTCAATGATGGGACACAAGATTAATTATTAGCAGAGGAGAGGTGAGACGGTCTCAAAGGGCAGAAGTATCCTCACCTCAGTGAGAGGGGTCCGGGAGGGTTCTCTTCAACATCCTTATATGGAAAATATTTTTAAGGCTGGAATTTTTGTTTGTTTGTTTTGTTTTGTTTTTCAGGACAGGGTTTCTCGGTGTAGTTTTGGTGCCCGTCCTGGATCTTGCTCTGTAGACCAGGCTGGTCTTGGGCCTTGAACTCAAAGAGATTCTCCTGGCTCTGCCTCCCAAGTGCTGGAATTAAAGGTGTACGCCACCGCCTCCCGGCAAGGCTGGATTTTTTTTTTTTAAGGTGTAATAAACAAATTTGGCAGTTCATACAAAAGAATGTGATGCAACCTTAAAAAGGGGTCATTTTCTGGGGCTGGAGGGATGGCTCAGTGGTTAAGAGCACTTGCTGCTTTTCCAGAGGACTGGACCTGAGCTCAGTTCCCAGCACCTACATCAGGCAGCTCACAACTGTCTGTAATTACAGCTCAGGGGACCTGAACCTCTGGCTTCTGTGGACACCTGCACACACATACACACACACACACACACACACACACACACACACACACACACACCCCTACACACAATTAAAATTAATAAAAACAAATCTTTTCTAAAAGCAGAAACAAAACAGGTAAGGTCACTTTCTCTCCCATCTGACACCCCGGGTGAGCCCTGGGGACAGTGTGCTGAGGAACAAGCAGACCCAGGATGAAAACATGCCACTTACAAGGGCTGTCTGGCACAGGGGACTCATTGAGGTCAGAAAGCAGAAGTCAGGTTAGTGGGGGGGGAGCAGGGATAGAGTTTTGGTTTGGAAAGATGTAAAAAGTTCTAGAGATGGTGACATAACAGTGTGACTTTCAAAATAACTAAATGCTAAATTTTCTTTTAAATATGTCTTATGAAAATTTTAACAAAGTTCAGGTAGCAAAATCCAGTCTATCTTCTTCAAAAGCTGAGCAGTTGACATCAACAATGTTACTCAATGTTACTCTGGCAGTGTGGGCCAGAGTCCAAAGACAAAGGTCAGAATCTCTCTTCAGGGGGAAGTAGATGAACTCAGCTGGATTAACTACAGGTGTCTAACAATCCTGCTCTAAGTGCCTCCAGAATAGTCCCTGTCCCCACTCTTTTGTGTGTGTGTGTGTGTGTATGTGTGGTGTGTGTGTGTGTGTGTGTGTGTGTGTGTGTGTAGCCCTGGCTGTCCTTGAACTCACAGAGATCCGCCTGACTCTGCCTCCCGAGTGCTGGGAATAAAGGCGTGTGCCACTGCCTCTATAACATCTTGATTTGGCTGCCTTGCTGTCTTAGCACCTCCCCCAGCTCTGGAATGTTCTGCAGCCTAACCTGGGTGTCTCTGATCTAGCCCTCCAGGTCTGGCCCACTCCCCTGGCAGCAAGACAAGGCTACAGCGAGCCACAGCTCTGCTAGCCAGGAGGCTGCTGAGGTGGCTTTTTAATCCTCCAGCCGTGCCATCCTAGTGATTGCTTTTATTAGGAAATGTAATGAAAAAGACTATATGAAGCCCCTGCCAGAAAAAAAAAAAAAAAAAAGCTAATAAGATTTTGCACCAAGTGTGGCGAGAAAAGAAAGGGGGGAAGAAGCACATTAGGAGTCAGATAATGAGATAAATGAAAGACCGCAGGGAAGATCATTTTTGCAGACTTGCTGGATGGTTGTAAAATTTTTAATTTGCTGAATTCTCTTTTTTTCGTCGCCCCTGATTCTCCGCACCTCAGTCTTCTGATGCTCTGGGTCTCCCTGATGCTCTGGATTCTCTCTCTCTCTCTCTCTCTCTCTCTCTCTCTCTCTCTCTCTCTCTCTCTCTCTTGTGTGTGTGTGTGTGTGTGTGTGTGTGTGTGTGTGTGTGTGTGTGTGTCCCCACTCCCACCGAGGACAGAACCTGCCTCATGACTTAAGTAGGAGGCTAGGACCCACCCAGTCACAGGACACAAGAGGACAAAGACCTGCCCCCCTTCCCCCAACAGAGCCCGCTGTGATTCAGCTAGTGTGGGGAGGGGGTGGAGAGGAATGGAACTATAGAGGGAGGACAAGAGATCAAAGATCTGGGAAGTAAGGAGGAAGAGAAGGCCCCCGCTGCTCCCGCAAATCGATTCTCTGCAATGCCTGCCTCCCCGTCTGTGCTCCAAGCTCCTAAGCAGAGTGCTGCCTCCATGGGATGCCAGGCCTGAACAGAAGGGCCCAGGAGCACTGGGCAGACATGCAGGCCAGGCTGCCAGAACCGCTGGGCCTGATCTGTTCTACAGGGAGGTCCTGCATTCCCAGGACAGCCCCCACCCCCACCTGTCTCCAAAATCTCCACTCTCTTCTTACTTCAGTAGATTCCTGCCTCCTCCTCAGCACCTGGAGATTCTGGGATGTTTTTTCACTGCTGTGCCTAAGTCTCAGTTCTCAGCTGCAGCTGGCCAGACTGAGGGTAGACTTGATAGGTAGCTTCCCTGACGGAGCAGGTTGGGGTACGGAAGCCTGTGAAATGAATAGCTCAGGATGGAGACGCATTACTGACTGTTAGGAAAATCACTCACTCTTCCACTCTTTGTACCTACCCAGTGGAGATAACCTGTTGTTTCCCTCTAAGAGAAGCTGTCTCCTCATGTTCTGCCTCCTGTGAATATACCACCAGTTCCCTAGAGGATAGACATGTCCTGTACCGGCCACCATAGGAGACAGAAAAGCCATACAAGTCAAGACAGGTTCACGAGGATGAGAGGGCCTGTTAGAAACAAACAAACAACAAAACAAAACAAAAAACCCAAAACCAACAACAACAAAATGATCCAGCCAGCCTGGCTTGTAATCCCAGAGCTTAAGAGGTAGAGGAAGACCAGGAATTCAAGGTCATCCTCGGCTACTTATGAGTTTGAAGCCACTTTGAGCTACAAGAGACGCTACCCCCAAAACAAAAAGATCTGGCCAAATCTGATACCTATCAACAGAATTCGGGAAAGTCTCTAAAAACCTAAAGGAACGGGAGTGTTTGGAGAAGTGTGACTACGGGGCCCCAGCCAAGGTGGACAGAAGCAGAAGAAGCCAGGAAAGGGCTAGGTGGATGGAATAGAAATGGAAGAGTGGGCCTTCCCAGAGAAGGAAGATGGAATAGTGTCAAGGTCAGTTGGGAAGAGAACGGCTACATGATTGTGGAAAGGCTATCAATCGCAGCTAATTACAGCCAAACATGACGGCACAGGCACATAGTCCCACCCTTTCAGGAAGCTGAGGCAGGAAGGTCTTTTGAGCCCAGGAGTTGGAGGCGGGGAGCTTGCACAACAAAACAAGACCCTGCCTTTAGACAAAACAAACAAATCAGAAAATATACATGGTGTAGCCTGTGTTCTGAGCACTGCTCTGGAGACCTGAAGACATTTATTGTCACCCAGATCTTGGAATGTCACTGTGAGCATCTCCATTTTATACACAAGGACACTGAGGCATAGGAAGAGGCTGAGGAGAAGACCCTGGATGCCTTCCATTGTCTGGGTTTCTAACGTCTTCTCTCTTGTTCCCCGTAGCACAGGACAGAGGGGTGGCAGAGCACTGCAGCCTACTTGGCAGAGAAGCAGCATGTAGTTAAGAATGGGAATTTCCAGAGACTGGGGAGTGCGCTCAGCACCTAAGACCACTTGCTGCTTTTCCACTGGACTCAAGTTCGGTTCCCAGAACCTACATGATAGCTCATAGCCGTCTGTAACTCCAGTTCTGGGGGATCTGACACCCTCTTCTAGCTTCCATGGTGCACATACATACATGCAGGCAAAACCCTCACACACAAAGTAAAATCAATAAACTAAAAATGAAGATGTTTTAAATGTGAACTTTCAGAGGCCCCCTCTCAACCACCAAAGAGGCCTTGGCTAGGATCTAACTTAGTACTCAGGCCACCCCCTTGGAGAGACACGAAGAATGGCTGAAGCATGTAGGTAAAAACACAAACACAGCACTGTGCCCTGAGCCTGGACATGGCTTCTCTGCTTGCTGAGATGAAAGAGGCATCTTGGGTGCTTAGCAACCAGCCAGCCTCAACTTCCCACCCTCAAGAAATACTGGAGCAGGGCCCTCCCAGGAACCAGCTTCTTAAGGGCACACCATCCTGCAAACAGGCTCCCCAAAGCCCCAGCACACACAGCACAGCCCCCTCCCTGGAACAGCACCCCTCTAGCTCTGTCCTGCCAACCCTAGAATTTCCCAGGCTCTGGGAGCAGCCCCTGGTGCTGAGGCTCCTTGAAATATTCCAGGAAGTATGTGTCACCACCCTCCTCCCCAGCCTTCTGCTCTCCCCCAAACCCCTGCTTTTCTCTTTATGGAGAGGGCACAAATTAAGCAGAAAGGAAAATGTTGACAGTTCCCAGCCCTCCCTTGCTGGGGATAAAGAGAAGTACGTTAACGGTTGAAGCTTTAGGCGGATCAAACACAGTTTGTGAGATGCTTCAAATGTATTATTCATCTCACCAATGAGATGCAATCTTGGGCTTTCTTCCCCCACCCTGTCAAGAGGAAACCTCAGCTACTATGGAGATGCAGGGCTCCAGAGGAGAGAGGCACTTTCAGAAAGCCATCTTTCAATACAAAATCAACAAGTCTTTCTTATGACCATCTTGTTTCTCTAAACATTTCCAAATGACACGGGTCCACTTGCCAGAAACCTAAAGGGGCTAAGGTTCAAGGTAAGACACAGAACTGGGTGTTCAGAATCAAAGAGAAGTCTGATTTTGACTTGAGCGGGTGCAGGAGCTAGAGACGTTGGTTCTAGAAGGTCTTCTACTGTGCCATATGAACTCGATCAGATGTGACTAAAAGGAACCATTGAAGCCATGCCTTTAGCTCTGTGACATTAACTCATGGATATGGAACATCTAGGGGAAAGATCTAGATCTGTCCTGGCTACCTAACGCTTTGATTTTATAATTCAGACTCCTGGAGGTCCCTGCCCCTCCGGCTGAGAGATTCTATACCCCAGGTTCCATCAACTTCCCATTTGGTCACAAAGGCTCCCCTGGCACCTCCCCATGACCTAGAAAAAAAAATTGCCGCCCGGTGGTGGTGGTGGTGGTGGTGGTGGTGGTGGTGGTGGTGGTGGTGCATGCCTTTAATCCCAGTGCTCGGGAGGCAGAGGCAGGTAGATCTTGGTGAGTTCAAGGCCAGCCTGGTCTACAGAGTGAGATCCAGGAAAGGCACAAAGCTACACAGAGAAACCCTGTCTCGAAAAATAAAGTAAAATAAGATAAAATAAAATAAAATAAAATAAAATTGCCCCAGGGCTGGGGCTGGGGCTCAGTGGTAGAGCACTGAGTCTGATTTTCAGTATAAAGGAATAAACATGGGGCTGGAAAGATGACTCAGTGGTTAAGAGCACTGGCTGCTCTTCCAGAGGACCTGGGTTCAATTCCCAGCACTCACATGGCAGCTCACAATTGAATTGTCTGTAACTCCAGTTCCAGGGGACCAGACACCCTCACACAGACATACATGCAGGCAAAACACATAAAATAATAAATAGTAAAATAATAAATAATGTGTCAGGGGAAAAGCAAACCAATCAGTCTCTTGCTCCCATCTCAGCCTCCCTAACCTGACCCTTGGCCTGTGAGGAATGAGTCTGACGGTGGGGCTTGGGTCAGGTGCTACTGGTTGAGCTAGAGAAGAGAACAACCTAGAAGGAGAGAAATTTGACACTATGGATCCAAAAACCTCACAAAGTATATATACACTTTATTTTTCTTTTCTTCCTTTAAACTAATGTTTTTAATAGTCCAGGCTGGCCTCAAACTTGCTATGATCCTCCTGCCTCAGGCTCCTAAGTGTTGAGATCACAAATGTGTGCCACTGCACTAGTCTACATGATTTTTTTTTTTTTTTTAAGCCAAGCCTTCACTACGTAGCCCTGGCTGGCCTCAAACTCCCAGAGATCAGCCTACCCCTGCCTCTCAAGTGCTGGGATTATAGACTGTGCCACCACGCCCAGTTCCACAGACAGGCTCTTTTACCCAGTCATTCCATTGCTCAAAACACTCACAAAGAGGCCAGGGGTGGTGCATACACCTTTCCGCTCAGCACTCAAGAGGCAGAGGCAGGTGGATCTCTGGGAGTTCCAGGCCAGCCTGCTCTACACAGTGAGTTCCAGGCCAGCCAGCCAGGACTACATAATATTCTACCTAAAATAAAACAAACAAAAAAACATTGTAAACATCTTAAGATCACAATAATGAAGGATTAGTTTAATAGTAGCCTTCTGAAGCAATCGTTTAGAATCAAATATAGAAAAATACCAGGAGGAAGTACCTTTCACACTGAAAGGATTTCAAATAATACCAATGAAGCAGAGTTCCCCTTTAATGCCATCGCTCTCCCCAAGGTACCCCACTTCCAGCCAGTTCGAATGTGTCCTCTCTGATCTTTGTTTCTGAAGAGTCATATTTAATGTAAACAAGTAATAAAGCTGGGTTATGCAAGCTTGTAGCCAATGTGAAGAGAAAAGGCTGGCTGATTAAACACCAAAATGTGCAGAGCACTCAGCTCTGAGTAGTGTGGCACATGTGATTTTTATTTTCTTCTGCAGGAATTATTGTATTTTCTACATGAACAGAAAAGAGAAACAATGCTATTTTTAAATATCACGAAACAAGCTATTGATGGCATCGGCTGCCTCTGAGGACTGGGAGAGGCTGTTTGCTGTGTGCTCTTTTATGCTTTTTGAATTGTGCACCTTGGGCACATATTACCTATTCCAAAAATGAATAGAAAAAAATTTTAAATTTAATATGGCAATAAAATAAAATGAGAGACCTGCTAGAAGACCTGTGAAGAGCGGCAAGCCCTGAGATGCAAATACTGCAGAAAATCGACGCTGTGGGTTACGGTTTCTGGATCTGCTCTGGATTCACCCCCATAGTGCCAGTCTCTTTCTCAGCAGGCAAGGAAATGAGGAAGGGTCTAAAATAAACCAGACTGCGGTCCAGAAATAACTTGATGCTAATTTGCGGCCTGGCCCTGGGAAGAGTTTCACTGAGCCCATTTCCACTCTCTTTCAAAGAACTTTTCATCTTCTTTGGTTTGCCCGTATATTCCTCAAGGCTACGTGTGCTGTCAGGGTCCTGGGGAGGAAAGGCTGAGACCAAAGACCTTGTCTAAAGGGCCTTTGTTTGAAGTCAGCCTGTAAGATCGGAGCTTGGAGCTTGTCAAGCTTCCCAGGCCTCAGCCTTAGGCAGCAGTCCCCTTGTTATTTAGCTCTGGGTGGACTTGAACTCAAGATCCTCCACATGTTGGACTTGCACTATTACACCTGGCTGCCGACAACTATTTTTAGCTGTTGGTTTTGCTTGTTTTTCTGTTTGTCTGTTTTATGAAACAGGGTGTCTTATAGCCGAGGCTAGCCAGGAGACCCTGCCCCTGCCGCCTCCACCTCCCAGGTGCTGGCGCAGGCTTGCACCACTATGCCCGGATCCTGACAGCGGTTTTCAATCAGCCATGTTGAGAGAATGAAATAAGACATGAGTGTCTGAGTGAGGACACAGGCAGGCAGTCCACCAGCTGGGTGAAGTATTAATTCTCTCCCCTGGAAACCTACCCTCCCCACATACACCTGCCAGTCACATCTTCCTAAGCGTCTCCATCTGCCTGTGCTGTAAAGGTGTTCCTCGGTCATACACAGCCTCCCCAGGCTGGGTTCCTTTATGGCACAATTTATTCCCATGTCATCTTATACCCCGTAGAAGGTCCTCAAAAACAATTTGCTGAATGAATACTCGAATACTATTTATATAGCCATGATCTTTGTGGTTCCCACTGGGCTGCCTCTTGTTCCTGGCCCCATGGCTGCCAGAACCCACTCCAAGCTGACCCAGAGGAGGTGGAAGCTGACAGATTTGAAAGAGGCAGTTCGGTAGGGTGAAAAGTAGACAAGGCTGTGGCCCTGGCGTTCGGGAACCGTTTCTTTATCTCTACACGGCCATTACAGGAGGTCAGGCTGAAAACCCGAATGTGCACAGAGCCTGGAAAACAACAGAGAAGGGAAACAAAGGACGGGCCAGGCAGTAGCTGGAGAGCAGGCGCACTCCTTAAACGGCTCTGCCCTTCAGTGACCCCCAAGGTCATTACCAATTGACCACGGGTCAAGTGTGGCAAGAGTCTCTGGTTTTTCAAGAGAAGCCATAAATCTTTAGCTTTTATGAACAGGTCCAACTCAGATTCGTGGTTGGTCTACAGGCCCCACACCCCAGCTCCTTCTGATCCCCATGCCATTGGGTCATCACTCAGGCAGCTCACCTGGGTGCCTCAACCCTATGATTTCAGGACAGAAACTTAAAGGTTTCCCATTTGGGGAATTAACCTTTGATCGGTTTTATTTTTGTTTTGCAAAAACAGCGTCCTTATAGATCCCAGGCTGGCCTCAAACTCTTGCATAGTCGGAGGATGACCTTGAACTTCTGATCCTCCTGCCTCCACCTCCGAGGTCCTGGGATTACAGATGCGATCCACCAAGCCCAGTTTTATGTGGTGTTGTGGCTAAAACACAGGGCTTCCTGCATGGCTTGAAAGCATTCTAGGAACTGGGCTACATTGCCTCCAACCCTGGGAATAATCCTTTAAATGGAGGGACCCCGGGTCTTGGCAGCTTGTCTTCCGGCCAAGTGCTACCTTGACCCCCAAAACTACAGCTTTAGGCAAACACAGGGGCCCTGGCTGCTGCCTTCCTCCATCCTCCAGTCCTCATCGGGCAGAAATGAGGGTGCAGAGAGGGTAATGGGCCCTTCATAGTTGTCCCTGTCAGGACATCCAGGCCTAGAGGCAACTCCCTCACCTTCACACTGCCCCTGTGCAGGGCACCCACCAGTGACACAGCATCACCCATAAATTCCTGTCAGAGAAGCTGTCAGGGCTTGGGAAATAAATAATGATATTTAACATTTTGTAATAACAACAATTAACCAGTAAATAATGTCCTTTAAACTGCAAACGCTGGAGTAAATTAATTCTTCTAATGAGCTGTCAGGCAGGGAAGAAAAAAAGTACCGGTGTTCTTTGGTGCCACGCGGCTGCCGTGTGAGCAGCCGGGGGAAGCTCACCTTGGGCCCTGGGAGCTCATTACCGGGAGGCATGCCGGCAACGGATTGCGGGGGAAGCAACCCGGCCTCTCCTGCACCCACGTGAGCACCAGGCCGCAGCCCCCTCCGCACGCAGCTCTCTCGCTGAGCATCAGCGCATCCCGCCAGGTGCTGGTCCGGAGCGAGCAATGCATTTCAATTAGATACGCCCCCCTCCTCCCTACCTCCCCTCTGGTCGCCTGGGCAGCGCTGCGATGAAGGGGGACAGGAGCTGGGGACATCGGAGGGGGGAAGCTCCGGGGTGCAGGTCTCCAGTCCTTGCTGCGTGACCTTGGAGAGGTTTCCAGCCCTCTCTGGGCTGAGATGTTGTAAATGGCAACATCTGAAGCTAATCAAACCAGCTGTGATTACTTCTGTGTGCCTGAGAAGCCTGTGACCATAAAAAGACACCTGAGTAAGGCACTCTTTATGTACTGATTCCCAGTCATCGCCAAGATATACTGTCAGGTGACAAAGCAAGGCACAGAGGAGTGTGCGGGGACTGCTAAGGAGCAGCCGTGTGTGTGTGTGTGTGTGTGTGTGTGTGTGTGTGTGTGTGTGTGTGTGTGTGTGTGTGTGTCCCTCTTTGCTGGCTGCACATCCAGATAGGAAAAGGGTAACACCACTGGCCCCCTGGGGAAGGAAGCTTCGATGTCCAACCTCTATGCCCTTATGAAAAGAGCCATGTGCAGAAATTACCTATTTTAAAAAAATACTGGAAGTTAGGAAAGACAAAGGCACGATCAGAGGTCATCTTGCCTCTCGGTAGCTTTCAGGATGTGAAAGCCACCAGGGCCCTGCTGAACTATGACCCCACCAGAACCTCCGTGGGAAGCCAGTACAATGCATCTCCAACATCCTATCCTGACCGTAAACTAATGAGGAAGTCCCTCCAGGGGCCAACCTTATTCCCTCCAGCTTCAATTTCAGTTTCTCTCTTCTTGTTCTGTACTGGGTGGGTGAAAGGGCTGCGAGATGATTTCTGCAGAACAGGAATGGGGAGCAGAGAGAAGGGAAGGAAGGGGAGGGAAGAAGAGGGGAGGGGAGAGCAAGCCAAGGGAAGTCCTAGCCCTCAGAAAGCACACAGGCCCAGGGCTTCATACCTGTGTGGTTTAGGTCACTCTGCATTTGCCGAGCCTCCCTCAGGAGCCCAGCCCAGCCAACGCTCCCCAGGATGGACAGAAGATCCCTCCATGACCTGAGACCTCCCCAGCCTTGACACTCACCCCACCCCAGAGCAGAAGACTGACCTCCCTATCACCAGGGTAGTTTCATGCAGCACGGACACACTAAATCCACAGTAGGCTGAGGGGGCTGGTGACTGAGGCATTGCTGGAGTCAGGAAAGCCCCCACCCATGCTCTGAGGCAAGGCTGGTAACTGCTTTGGAGCTGGGGCTGTGAGGAACACCAAGCCCCCACAGACATCTGACCCCAACTGTTTTGTTTTCGTGGCCTCGCCTTCCCAGTGAGGTGAATCCTGATTTAAGACTTTCTTGCCAGTGCCTTGTACAAGGGACAATAATGCCAAGCTACTCAGTAAGTTCAAAACCTGCCTGCTCCACAAAGTGAGTTCAAGGCCAGCCTGGGATACTTAGTGAGACTCTGTTTTTTGCTTTTGTTTTTGTTTTTGTTTTATAAATGCAAATGAGGGCACGGAGGAGATGGCTCATGGGGGAAGTGAGGGGTGTTCAAGCAGGAGGTCCTGACTTTGGATCCCTAGTGTCCCCTGAAAAGTCTGGCACAACAGACCACCTGTAACTCCAGCATTGGAAGAGGAGGCTAGGCGGAGTTCTGGTGCTGTTGAGCAGCCAGACTAGCCAATCAGGGAGCTCCAAGTTCAGTGATGGATCGGTCTCAAGAAATATGATGGAGCCAGGCAGTGGTAGTGCACACTTAATCCCAGCACTCGGGAGGCAGAGGCAGGCGGATCTCTGTGAGTTGAAGGCCAGCCTGGGCTACAGAGTGAGATCCAGGACAAGCACCAAAACTACACAGAGAAACCCTGTCTCAAAAAACCAATCAATCAATCAATCAATAAATAAATAAATAAATAAATGAAAGAAAGAAAAGAAATACGATGGAGAGCAATAGAGGAAGACACCTTGCATCAAGTTCTACCCCTCCACCTTCCCACCCCCTACTACCTCCACCCCGTCACAGAAACACACACACACACACACACACACACACACACACACAC
>CABHPH010136310.1:0-29071 GCA_902168325.1 Peromyscus nudipes
CAGATTCTTCCGTGCTATAGTGAGGTAATATCCTGGCTTAGAGTGTATCTGTGGGGGCGGGGATAAGTGCATGTCAGCAAGTTTTCACAGATTTCTCCTGAGCAGAAATGAAATTGGAGGAGTCTGGCCTCTCTCGTTCCAACTAGTGTCTTATTTTGCACCTTGACACCTTTATTTTAAAAGGCAGAACCACAGCCATACTTTTGGCTAAAACTGTGAAAGCAGGAACAAAAAATTAATTCATATACCAGTTGGAAAAGGGTTCAAGTATATGATTATAACTAGTGAGACTACATATGTCTGTATGAGAGTGTCTAGCAAGGGAGCAAGTGGCTGCATGGGCATGGTCAGTAAGAGGTAGAAAATGCATAGAATGAAGAATGAGCATGCTGTAGATGTGAATTAGAGTTTCTCCTTTGATCTCTTCTGTGACACGAAGGCCCCAAATACATTGGTGGTAGAGACAGCGCTATTTAGCCAAGGTATCTCTAAGGATCTTCCTAAGTCTATGGTATCAGTTTCCTGGGAAGAAGGTAATTTGCAAGAAAGTCCACAGTTTACATCTATTCATCTTGGATGCTAGTTAGGACCATGTCATGGGTTTATGAATTAAATTGACATCAGGTAAATTGATAGACTGATTTTTTACATGTACATGGAGACAGTTCAAGTGAATGAAGATTGGAAGGAGTGATCAAAACAGAAAGTGTGTTCTTTAGAAACAGAGATATTAAATTTGTAAAGAAATGACAATGTAAGTTGGACTTGGTGGTACACACATAAATCTCAATACAAGGGAGATTATGGGACTTCCATTTGAGGCTAGACTGAATTACATAATGAGACTCTGACCACAAATCAAACAAAACCAACAACAGCAGATGGTACGACAAAGTGATTCAAGAAAGGTAGTAAAGTTGGGGGAATTCACTTGGAGATATATAGGGATGTAAAGCTATCAAAAGATAAAAGTTATTTCAGCAAGTTTTCTTGTAGTGATCTATTTCTACTGGTACATTGTCATAAAATAATTATTTCGGAGATGACCAACCACTTCTTAAATGGGTTTGAGGCCTGATACTGGAAGAAATACTTATCTGGTACAGCAAATTTAAAACAAAATCACATGGAAGGGGAAACTCACTATTGGTTTAAACTAAATCTCTATAGTTCTACTTACCAACAAAGACTCAGGAGTCAGATGTTGGGGTAAAATCCTGCTAGATCAGGGAAGCCAAGAAGTAACCAGCTGACCTTCTGCTTTTGCCAGAGACCCAGTAAGAGAACATCTCTCCACTCATTCCCAAACCAAAAAGACCATGATAACTCCAAGTCCCTCCCTACTCTTTCCTTTGTGTCTCTCCATCCATCTTCCTGGCTCCTCTGTCCTCTCTATGGCTAATTCCTACCAACCAGTTGCTGGCTCTGCTCCCTGATCGAAGGTTGATTTTATTAACACAGTCTTGGGATTTCACAGTGCAATCAAAAATCCCACAACTGTTAGAGGCCTGCTCCACTAGAAGAAATATTTACCTGGTACAGCAAACATGAAACAAAACCCCTGGATAGGTATGTCACAGACAGTAGGTGACATTGACATTAGGCTAAATTAGAATACACTATCAAACTAGATTCTGAAGATTTGTATTTGTTGTTACTGTAGTACTGGCATCTGCCTTGGCCAGAGAAAATTCTTTTGGTGATTGACAAAACTTAATCCAGAGAACACTGGAGATAAATGGCTGTTGAGTTATTATTAAACCTAAGTGGTTATATTTATTTCCCACTTCAAGTCCCAAGAAACAGGAGAGAAAGGCAGGTAATAGACTGCATAAGCAGAGGATCAGGAGGAGACATATGAAATGTGGTTGTCTTCCTGGGTATTACATGGTTGATGTCATTATGAACACACAGGAGATGTGACTCCCTGAATGAGACTCACACACACAAAATAAGATATGGGAACAGGATGGGATGAATGAATAGGAATGAAAAGATGAAGGGGGCTTCTAGAAGGTCAAAGGGACAAGAGAGGGTAATGGGGTCTGAATATGTTTCCGACACTCCATGTGTGTATATGAAGTTGTGAACAGTTGAATCCTAAAAACTAAAACTTGACAGTAATCCCAGTGTCTAGTAATATCTTCTGTGCTATTGCCATGGCAGAGAGAGGAGGGGTTTTGCAGAGGAATTTTCATGGTTGTGACAGGCAAGTCATGTTTCCCTTTCCTTACCCCTGACCTCTCAAGCGCTTTCAGCAACACAAAGGGAAATTGTGAAAACTGACATATTTTGAGGTGTCATGTTATTATGTCTTTACACCCTTTCTTTTTTTTTAATTTTATAATTAATTTAATTTTACATATCAGCCACGGATTCCCCTGTCTTCCCTCCTCCTGCCCCCTGCCCTCCCCCCAATCCACCCCCATTCCCACCTCCTCCAGGGCAAGGACTCAGCTCAGCCTGGTAGATTCAGTCCAGGCAGGTCCAGTCCCCTTCTCCCTTCACCCAAGCTGAGCAAAGTGTCCCAGCATAGGCCACAGGCTCCAAATAGCCAGCTCATGCACCAAGGACAGGTCCCAGTCCCACTGTCTGGGGACCTCCCAAACAGTTCAAGCTAATCGACTGTCTCACTTATCCAGAGGGCCTGATCCAGTTCCATGGGGGCTCCTCAGCTATTGGTTCATATTTCACATGCTTCCACTAGTTTGACTATTTGTCCCTGTGCTTTCGTGATAGAACTCTCATCCAATGACTGATGGAAGCAGATGCAGAGATCCATGGCCAGGCCCCAGGTGGAGCTCCAGGAGTCCAATCGGTGAGAGAGAGGAGGGATTGTTTGAGTGAGAGATGTTGAGACCATGATTGGAAAAAGCACAAACTTTCAGTGTTTTAATATTTATCATCTAAGTACTTCTGATATTGCTTGGTGTTTTAAAAAGCAAAGTATTGGTTATTATTATGATTTTTAGATGCCTGTCTGTTTTCTATTGGGAGAGAGAAGAAGAGCATGTGGATTTGGGTTGGTGGGAAGTGGGGATGGTCTGGGAGGAGTTGGAATAAGGGAAATAATAATCAGTATATCAATTTACAACCATCTGTAATTAAATTCCGAAGGCATTTGACACCCTCTCCTGTCTTCCACAGGCACCTGTGCTCACATGCACAAACAAAGAGACACACACGCATACACATTGCACATAATATATACATATACATTTTAAAATTTATTTTTAAATTATTGTGTGCACTCGTATGTCTGTGTGGATGTAAGGGCAGGTGCCCATGAAGGCTAGAGGCAGGCCACTGCCACCAACCCAGACCTGGAGTTGCAGGTGTTTGTGAGACAACTATGTGGGTGCTGAGAATCGAACTCTGGTCCTCTGTAAGAACAGTCTGGGCTCTTCCCTACTAAGTCATTTATTGAGGCCACAAGTTTTTAAATCTTTAATATGTTTTTAAAAGGAAAATGAAAACGAAGTGGTATGTGTTGTCAAAAAAAATATTCAGAAGTTTTACCAACTCCCAGAACCAAAAGCATGCACTCTTTCAGCATCACAGGGCGTATGTAGAACATTTCTGTAATCCAAAATGCCTCTTCTGTGCGCCATGTCTATGGAACGTTTAAATTCACAGTCACTGTTTATGTAAGATGAACCATCACACCAGAAGTTTGGGGTTCTCTGGTTTATGCCTTGGAAGCCTTTTCTTCTTCACTTGGCCTTCCTACTTTATTCACTTTTTCCATGGAGTCTGCCAGCATAGTTTGTGTTGGAAGTACATGTTCTTTATGCTTCAAAAAAATCATTACATTTAATTTATTATTTGGAGTAAGAGACATTAATGATACTCAGAGGACAGTTATTGGAGTTGGTGCTCTCCTCCCGTATGGGTTCTGGGATTTGAACTCAGGTCATTCAGCTTATATGCTAAGCCATCTTGGAAGGCCCTTCCATACACTTTCGGAGTATATTTCTGACACATTTTTAGGTCCTTCTTGGCAGAGATCATTCATGTTTACGCTTGTCTATAGGTCTCCAGACACATCTTCTGCACCAGAAACTGGTTTCCAAGGGCTACATGCATGATTAGATGATACCCCAGGAATTCTAGGGTAATTACTTACCCTTCCACCTGGGCACATGGTTCTCAACTGTTCTAGGGCAGATTCTAGCTTAAGTAATTTCTCAGTGTGGCAATGCAGGTGCAATCCCTGTAGAACATTTTTGTTACAATTTCACATTTGAGAATTTAGGTTTATTGATAATCTGAATAGAATTTTGGGGTAAGACATAAAGTTTGTTTCTCTATTTGTATTTTTCATATAAATTTTATGCATTTTTTCATAACTCTTCTATATCATTTTGTGGAACCACCTTTTTCTTTCTTTACTGAATTACCCACATCCCTTTGAGAAATTTAGATGATACTTATGAGTATATTTTACTGTTCCATACTATTATGTGTATCTTTTTCATCTATTCCTTCCTTGATTTCAGACTCTTTAGTTTTGTAGCACTATGATGAGAAAGACAACCAAATATGTGGGAATTTTACCTGTTGTTCATTCCCAGGTCTTAGTGATTTAGGTTTCATTAGCTTCTTTGACAGAAACTTGAATTATACTAAAATTTGTCACAACGATGTAAAAGGCAATGTCTACCTCTCACCCTGAATGGTATGAACTGTCAAAAAAATAATGTGAACAATTTCAGTTAGTCATGTAAATAAGTAAATGTGTATATTAGGTGCCATTTGCAGAATGAATTTACAGAATTTTCCTAAGCCCACACTGCAGGCCTACACACCTTCTATTTTACATGGCTATAAAGCTACAGCAGAGCACATGCAAACATGGACTTAGAGCACCACCTAATGTTAAAATAGCTGAAGTAACTAGGGGCCTCAGGTACCAGAAGGTAGACAAAATCAAGTTCTGAGAAATCTACATGTCTATGTGCACATCCACATTGCTCTTCTGGAAGATTCTTCTGGCCTCAGCCGACACTGAACTGGGGGAAAAGTAAATATCCTCCTGTAGAGTGATATGTCTCTTTTGTATCGAGGACAGCTGAATGGCAGCTTGATGCAAGATGGAGGGCCTTGATATCTTTATTTGTGCATTAGCACTTTTCTTCTATTGTTCTGGTTCTAATGAAGTCTTTAGATATGAGAAGTTCTTATTAGTTCCAGTAAGTGTATCAACGGACTCATAAGAAAGAGAAACCAATGCTTCTGCCCAGAAGAGAGAAGTATTCAATAAATTCTTTAACTTAGCTCATGATCAAATGAGGCACAAGCTATCCATTTGATTACTGCCTTTAAAAATCAATGACATCAGTGCTGCCATCCAAATGAATAGATGATTTCTACTGAGATGAATCTGCTACTGCATTTTGGATGCTGTCATGGGTTAAGGGGCTGTTATCAGTGACCTTTCCCAAATAGGAAGTCACAATTAAGTTGTCAATTTACTGGAAAATAAATCCCTCTTCCTCTGGCTCTCCTTTCCTCCCCCTTCTGGTCCCTGACATCATCTTAGTATCTTAAACTTACATATGATAACCATTGATATTCTTTTAATTGGTATTACAACATATGATAAGGGAGTTGAAAGAAAACACAAGTATCTGTGCAAATATATCTTTAACAAAATACAGCAGAAGCATTCATATCAGTTATAATCCTCATCTCTTCAACTGGTCACATGGCCTTAGCTGGTATTGATAACTACCTTCCTCCACTACCCATTCTATATTTTCTCCACTCTCTGCAAGCACTTCAACAAGTCTTGGCTCTTTTCCTGAAGGAGCAACCCTTCATTCCTGATGGGCCTGAGCCCTGAGTCATCCTGCCTGGGTTAGGCTGTTGTAGCTTCCCATGAACTTTAATTACAGGGCATGGTAGCACCAAGAGATGCCCTAAGGATGGCCTCCACTCCAGACATACTGTTTACCTCCATTGTGAAGAAGCAATCCAATTTCCCCATGGTAATTTGCATCTATCACTACCGTTACTCTTTTTTGTTTGTTTGTTTGTTTGTTTTTCGAGACAGGATTTCTCTGTGTAGTTTTGGTGTCTGTCCTGCATCTTGCTCTGGAGACCAGGCTGGCCTCGAACTCACACAGATCCTCCTGGTTCTGCCTCCCGAGTGCTGGGATTAAAGGCGTGTGCTACCACCACTGCTTCGCTGTTATTCTTTCCTTAACCTGTTGGTTCGAGGGCATTAGATGTGACCCGGGAAGTCTGAGCTTCCAGTTCGATGAAATGTTTGTTGTGGCTCCTAGCAAGAGCACTGCCCCCTCTGGAACCCTAACTTCTGGGCTAGCAGAACTTAGTGTTGTGGGAACAGGAAGCAAAAACTTTCTTAGTGGGTCACTGGAAGTGATAAAGAGTGGAACTATTCCCCTTTCTACCCCTTGAGATCCCTGTAAATCCCAAATATGGGAGAAACAGAACCATATATCAGACGCTGATTCAAAGCATGTACTGCCTTCTGGAGAACACTGCCCCAGCCTTCAAATTGGTGCCACCTAATTTGTACTGTAACTGTGTCTTTAAAAGGCTATTCCATCTTTCCACTGGGCCAGCAGCTTCAGGATGGTGGGGAACATGGTAAGACCAGTGGATTCAGTGATCGTGGGCCCACTGTCTCACTTCTGGCTGTGAAGTGAGTTCCCTCATCAGACACAATACTGTGAGGAGTACCATGTTGGTGGATCACACATTCTGTAAGGCCATGGATGGTGGTTTGGGCGGAAGCATTGCATTTGGGAAAGACAAATCCATAACTAGAATGAGTATCTACTCCAGTAAGGACAAAGCTTTGCCTTTTTCACAGAGGAAGTGGTCCAGTGTAGTCAACCTGCCACCAGGTTATTGGCTGGTCATCCTGTGTAATGGTGCCATATCTGGGGCTCAGTGTTGGTCTCTTCTGTTAGCAAATCTGGCAATCAGCAGCAGCTGTAGCCAGGTCAGCCTTGCTGAGTGGAAGTCCATGATGTTGAGCCCATGCATAGTCCTCATCTCTGTCACCATGACCACTTTGTTCATGGGCCCATTGAGCAGTGCAAGGATGGCTTGGGAAAAAGGCTAACTGTCCACAGAAGAGGTCATTCTTTCTTTTTAACTATTGAACTCCTCTTAAGCCAAAGTAACCTTTAGATGAACATTTACATGGGACACAAGTATCTTCACATCTTTGCTCATTTGGAGAGATGTATCCACATACTTCTTCCCCAGATGTCTTTCTTGCCAATTTTCTGATAATATTTTTTCCAAGTCCTTGACCATCCAGCTAGTCCATTGGCTACAGCCCATGCATCAGTGACAAATTGTACATCTGGCCATCTCTCCTTTCAAACAAACCGTATGACCATATGTGCTGCCCAACATCTGTCTACTGTGAAGATTTCACTTCTCCAGTATTTTTCAGGGTTGCCCCAGAAAGGGGTTGTAATGCTGAAGTTTCTAACTGGTACCTGAATAATGTGCTGAACCATCAGTTAACCAGGCCCTAGACTTCTCTTTCTCAGTCAACCAATCTGCATAGGTTTGAACCCTACTTCTGGTACCAGTTTGTCTTACTTAGGGTTTCTATTGCTGTGACAAAACACCATGACCAAAAGGCAAGTTTGGGAGGAAAGAGTTTATTTGGCTTACACTTCAGAATTGCTGTTCATCACTGAAGGAAGTCATGGGACAAGAATTCAAACAGGGCAGGTTCCTGGAGATAGGAGGTAATGCAGAAGCCATTAGGGAAGCTGCTTACTATCCTTCCCATGGCTTGCTCAGCCCACCTTTTTTATAGAACCCAGGACCAACAGCCCAGGGATGACACTACCCACCATGGGTTAGGCCCTTTCCCATTGATCAATAGATAATAAAATGCCTTAGAGCTGGATCTCACTGAGGCATTTCCTCAGTTAAGGTCCCTTCTCTGATGACTCCAGTGTCAAATTGACATAAAGAAGCAGCCAGTATAGCTGGTAACACTTCAGGGTGGGTGGGAGGTGAAATGGAAGAGACAGAAACTGTGAGAATATGTAGCTAGAGTTTTCCTGCCTGGCCCACGGTCAGGACAAATCTCTGTCACCGGCCAGTCCCACAGCCACTCAGACCCAACCAAGTAAACACAGAGACTTATATTGCTTACAAACTGTATGGCCGTGGCAGGCTTCTTGCTAACTGTTCATATATCTTAAATTAATCCATTTCTATAAATCTATACCTTGCCATGTGGCTCATGGCTTACCGGCATCTTCACATGCTGCTTGTCATGGCGGTGGCTGGCTGTGACTCCCTCCGCCTTCCTGTTCTCTCAATTCTCTTCTGTTAGTCCCACCTATACTTCCTGCCTGGCTACTGGCCAATCAGTGTTTTATTTATTGACCAATCAGAGCAACACATTTGAAGACCATCCCACAGCAAGAATATGAATATGTTTAGAAGGTTCCTAGCACAAAATTAGGCTTCTGATATTCATTTAAGGATTCTCTTTGAAATACTTCATGTAGTCTATCTGAATCAGACACACATAGTTTGTAGTTTTTGCTTTAATGTATACTTTGAGAACTACCACTCAAACATTTCAAAGTAACTGTTGTAAAGTTATGATTACCTTGTGAGTTTGGAATAAATATTAAGGATAAATGAACATTTCTGTTCCCAACTATCTTTCAACATCTTTTTTATTTTCCCTCAAATATATTCATTATCTATGATAATCAGGAAATTCTTTTTTCTCATGCTCAAAGGCACTTCCAGCTCCCAGCATTTTCTTTTTAATCCCCCTTTGCCATGACAAATTGCAGCATTAAAAAAATTCTTCTGATCACAATATCTTAGGTTTTCTCTCTATTGCTAATTATGCATTTATGCAGCTTTCTTCCTTTACTTCCTTCTTTCTGTCTCTGACTTTCAAATATATCATGCCCCAGTGTCTTGATGTGGTATAAAATGTAACCTCACATGCTAATAAATCCAAGTCCTTTCCATTTTGAAAAAAATCAAGAAAATTTTCATGCAAAGGATAATCAATGAATATTTATTTCAAATCTCAACTTCTTCCCTCCAAATAGAGTTCAAAAGACAACATTTCTAACAAGGAAATGTAAACATAATATACTATGCTTTCATCATTCTATTAATTTTTATTTCTTGGCTTAGAGGAAATGAAATATGGATATTTCATGTTTGTTTGGCAATTTATGTACATTGAACATCTTATCTTCCTGATCATTCAACATCTAAAATTGTGGACATTGTAACTGCTACAGTCTATTTCTTCCTTTTTAGACTCACAGACATTTATATTTTCTATATTCTGCCAAAGAAGAAAATGGAAACTAGAAATGAAAAAGGAAGAGACAGATAAAGATAGTTTGGTTAGACAGAGAGATATTAATGCAATGTTCCTAGGTCTGACTGCATTGGTAGAATCCTGCATGATTCACATGTTCAGAATATACTGTCATAATCGGGCAATTTAAAATACCTTTAATTTTTATACTCCCACAGCAAAATTAACCTATTCTCAGTTTGGGGAAGACACGATTATCTCTATAATGGAAATGTATCCTGTGAGCCCCTAAGTAATAGATCACATCCACAGTTTGAAAACATTTAAGTGAATTTGTGGTGTATGATCATCTAGAAGTGCATTTAAATAGAGTAGCTGTCTACACACAACTGTCACATATTAGGTGAGTGAAAATGCAGATGATGGAGAATTCTGGCAGAGATAATAACTGTGAATACAGCCTTACTGTAGGGCTTGTGAAAATGCCACATTATCTAATGTGAGCTAGAAAAAAATGTACTGGGCTTTGGTTGCAGAGTAGAATACAGTGGCAATCATTTAAGACACCTCAGTGAATAGAGCAAGAAATGTGTAAGGATTGGACTTATTAAGGTCACTAAGAAGCTACAACCTGGTGATCCCAGCTCAGTGGATGGAATAGTAAATCTGGCCAGGGTGTTAGTCCTGAGGGTTGGGGTTACATTCATTGGTGGACTGCACACTGTTGTTCTGTCAGTGGATACTCATTTTGTTTCTGTGAGAAGGAAGCAGAATGTAGAATATAGAATACAAGCAAAGAGCCCAGATGTGACCATATAAAAACATTATACCAGGGTTTTCAAATGATAAGAAGATGAACAGATCAACATGAAATACTGAAGATAAGGTAAGATTTATTTACTCCAAGAGAATTCCAGTTAAAATGAGCTTGTGTGCAAGGTGAGAACCATCAGAGAGGCATTAAACCTGAGTTTTTTTTGGCAAACTTTGAATAATAAAACAGTATTTAAATTTTACCAAACAATAAATTAGAAGTCCATGTGTAATTCACATACTCTTTCTGAAGCAAATTCTAGTAAGTTGGTTAGCTGTGAAATAAAAATATCCACTATCCCAGCATCCAAAATCAAGAACCAGCAAAGTTTATCAGTGAAGCTCTGATTTTTAATGAACTAAAGTTAGAACATACATGAAAGATTCAAGGCCCTAGCTTACCACTATTTTATAATCTACAGTTCATTAATAATTTAAATATATTTCTGAGTAATAAAGAAGACATTCATATGTAATAAGTAGAAATGTATTATCATTTAACGCTTTTAAATGACTGGGATAACATCATATGACATTCCTGTTTTTACATCTCCTAAGCAATATAATACTGAGCCATCCAGTGCATGAATTGGCTGTTTGAAACCTGGGGCTTAGTAGAGACCCTTGGCTCAGCCTGGGAGGAGGGGACTAGACCTGCCTGGGCTGAGTCCACCAGGTTGATCTCAATCCTTGGGGGAGTCTTTGCCCTGGAGGAGATGGAAATGGGGGGTGGGTCGGGGAGAGGGGGGCGGGGTGGCAGGAGGGGTAACGGGGTGATCTATGACTGATATGTAAAGTTGAATTATATTGTAAAATAAAATAAAATAAATTATAAAAAAATAATAATAATACTGAGCCATCATGGTGTGGCTAATAATATTCCTCTTCCCATTTATTGTTCTAATTTATTGTTTGGTAAATTTAAGTATTATTTTAGCAATCAAGGTTTGCAAAAATTACTCAGGTTTAATGCCTCTCTGATTGTTCTCACCTTGCACACAAACTCATTTTAACTGGAATCTCTTGGAGTGAATAAATCTTACCTTATCTTCAGTATTTCACATTCTATCTCTTCATTTTCTCATCATTTGAAAATCCTGGCATAAATTTTTCTGTGCTCTTTGCTTGTATTATATATGCTACACTCTGATTTCTTCTCACAGGAACAAAATGAGTATCCATTGACAAAACAATAGTGTGCAGTCCATCAATGAATGTAACCCCAACCTTCAGGACTAACACCCTGGCCAGATTTACCATTCCACCCACTGAGCTGGGATCACCAGGTTATAACTTCTTAGTGACCTTAGTAAGTCCAATTCTTACACATCTTTTTACTCAATTCACTGGGGTGCTGAATTTGTCTTGTGTTCACTGTTACACACCGTCATAAGTATCTCTATAAAGGTTCTGTAGCTGCAATTCAAGAATATGTCTTTCACCATTTTCATTGATCAACCTCATGTGATTTTTTCCCATTGTTTTATTGTATTGCCATCAGAGTAGAGGCAATTGAGCATAAATTTAGAAGTGGCCTTTGGGTTCAGTTTTAGAAAAAAAAACTGATGAGGACATTTTTCTTCACTAAAATCCAATTAAGATGGATTTTTCTGGAGTATTCTGAGAACCATTGGTAGAACTCTATCAGAAATACACTCAAAATAGGAATATTTATATTTGATGAACCTAAAATTTGCATAAAGTATGGAATATGTGTATGGATGTAGGTGAACATCTACATATAACAATATGTACTTGAGAAGAGAGTGCCATGGTGGTACAAATTGGGACTATGCAGAACACTTCAGACTGGCAGTTCCAGAATCTAGTCTCTGAGGCTAAGTACCTCATTGTGACCTTGAGTTTGACACTCTTTGAGGGAGAATAAAGTTAGGGTTAAAAAAAGAGCTGCTACAAAGAAACATAAACCTACTTTGAAATTCTGTTTTACGTGTAAGGAGAACTAGTGAATTCCACACTGTTAAAGTTTTAGGAGAGTATGGTTATAGGGGAGTGTGGGAAATAAAAATAAATAAAATTAGAAATATTACTAAGAATAACAAATAGTCATTGATATGAGACAATATAATTTATAAATAATTGGAGCTGGTACAACCATCCTGAGTGAAGTAACTCAGACACAGAAAGACCAACTTGACAGATTTTCTCTCTTTGGTGGATGTCAGCTTTGAATTTTTCATATTTCTGTTTCACTTGGAATACCCATAGAGGTTAAACAATTACTAGGGCCATGAGAAAGGGCTCTCAAGGGAATGGGGGTAGAATGCACTGGTATAAAGGGTTAAAATACAAGGATAAAACAGGAATGAGTTAATTGTGGTGGGGAGGGGAAGCCAACATAGACGAAGAAAACAAGAAGGAGAAAATAACAGTGGGGACTTTTCAAAACACTCTTACAAAAATTTACTGCTTCAGAAGCTTTCTAAAACATATGTATACACATGCATTAAAAAGAGTCAAAATAGAGTTATGCTGTGATTCTATTGGACACCAAAGATGTCTCCATTCTTACAGAGGCATATACAATAAGCTGTTCAAATATAGCACCCAAAAGCTTCTTCAAGTTCAGTTTTCCATTAATTAGAGGCGAGACACCAAACTAGGCTGTGAGAACAGTTCATTCCTCTTTCCAACTGACTGCCTTGAAAGAATACTGACCTGGATGACATCATTAGTAATTGACTCAATTCAAGAAGTGTTTATGTCTAGACAATCTTCTATGTGAGAAATAAATTTATTCTAGTTCTAATCATTGTCACCCTAAGCATGCTAATGAATAAATAAATGATCAATTCTTTCTTTGTGTCTCCCTCTTGTCTTTCTCTCCTCCTCTACCCCCCTTCCCTTCACCTCCCCACCCCCTTCTCTCCTCTCAACTATTCTCCTCTCCTCCTTTCTCCATATCTGTTTTTCACATAGCTATGGACAGAGACCTCTCAATGAAATTTTTGTCAATTCAGTCTGCACAAAGAAAATAATATGGAATGACAGATAAGTACAGCCAGAGGCATATTATAGAAACATGTGGATACTTAGGTGATATTTATTTATTTATTTATTTATTTATTTATTTATTTATTTATTATTTTTTTGGTTTTTCGAGACAGGGTTTCTCTGTGTAGCTTTGCGCCTGTCCTGGAACTCACTTTGGAGACCAGGCTGGCCTTGAACTCACAGAGATCCGCCTGCCTCTGCCTCCCGAGTGCTGGGATTAAAGGCATGCGCCACTACCACCCGGCTTAGGTGATATTTATTAATAGACCTACATGACTAAGGAAATCATCAGTAGATGAAAATCACCCAGCTTATGTGATCAGATTTGTAATCACATAATTTGTAAGAAATCAAGAACCTGAAACTGACTTTGGGTCAAGCAGGGATTTTTGTAATCAAATTATTTGATTGTTGGTGAATTGCAGGCCTTGAACAATTAATGTTCATGACACCAGTATAACCCTGTCAACATTAATATGCTTGCTTATATCATTTGGAGGTTTAAAATTATCAATATTCTTTAGGATGTATTCATATACAGGCACATCAAGAACATGACATCTTAGTTCTATTGATATAAAAATCATCAAATGGCTAATAACAAACAGATTGACATGGGCGTTTTTGTTTACAAAAGCTGAGACAATTTCAGATGATTGTCTGTTTCAGGACATTAGCATCTGCCCCTCCCCAGTTCCTGCTGTCTGGAGCATCACAGCATCCTTTTCACAGCCAATGCTACCCACATCTGTAACAGTCGTTTTTATGCCATCTTCTGGATTTTTTAGTAAATACCTTCTCACCAGTCAGCTATCTTCCTTCAAAAATTCACATATGTAAGAAATACTGTTTATATTCAGAATAACAGAACTCTCTTCAAGTTCCTTGAAAGCATAGGAAAGGACATGCTGTTGTTTAATTTTGAATGTACAGTTCAGGCTTCCCTGGATGGTAGTAGAATCAGCTAATGTGGGAAAATGGAAAGACATTATATCATGTTCTAAAATACCTTAATACCTAATTCATCTCAGGTGTTACTATTTTAAGTATAGAAGTGACTGAGTCATCTCATGTTTTATTGTACTTTATCTGTGTTCAAATATTTGCCCATGTAGTAAGGAAATTTTCAATTGTGCCAATTTTGGTGCTTAGAGGCTGACACATTTTCTTCGCTCAGATAAAATGACAGTCCCACTAATTTTCTTCTCACCATCAACATGCTCATAACCATCAGAAACATTATATACCTTAGATGCAATTATTTGCTGTATAGATAAACAAACTATAGTGCATCCATAAAATGGCATTATGTTTGACAGCAAGCAGTAATGACTTATCGATTTATCAAAAGTTAATTTTAGCTTCATTTTCTTATGAGAAATAGCGAGACCCAAGAGTTGCATATTATTTGATTAAATTCCTAGTCTCATGGGAAAGGCAAAAATACAGGGGAAAGATGTAGTTCTGTAGTTACTAGAGGATGAAGAAGAGCTTAATTAAAATGGAAGAGGAGTAGAAATATTTAGTGTGAAAGGATGCTCCATATGTCCCAGAACTGGTGGTACTACACAATATTGTGCATTTACCAAAACCAATACAAGACTATGAAGAGTAAATTTTGTCATATATAAATGTTAGAAGTCAACAAGCATGTAAAAGAAATACTAAACAAAATACAAATTTTTAAGATAAAAATAAATGCATTGAAGTGAGAAATTGTCCTAATTTAGGGATCTACAATTTTAATGGGATACATTAAGACTCAATTTAAAAGGAAAAGCTATACACAAAAACTATACTCATGTAGATAAATTTTGTTTGTCTGGTGGCAAGAATAAGAATTGAAACTACTTACTATATGAATAACAATTGAACAACAAAGTGAATATATTGCATAAAATGAGAGCCAGCTTTCTTGATCATGTATATTTAACAGATAAAGAAAGAGGCAAAATAAAATGAATAGACTCTACAATTTAGAAATAGAGTTAGAAATCACTTTAGGTTTGTAATTTTAAACATAATTAGCTTCTACACAGCAAAGAAAACAATCAGCAAAATGAAGACACAGCCTAAGGAATGGGAGAAAATATTTGATAACTGTGTCTCTTGTGCATCTAAGAGTGGATTAAAATAAAGAATCCATAAAGAATTACAAAAACTAAATACCAAAAAAGCCCAACCAATCAATAAATGGACTAATGAATATAGACAGTTTTCAACAGAAGACATGTAAATGGTCAATAAATATTTTAGAAATTATTTAACACCCTCAGCCATCAGGGAAATAAAAATAAAAATTGCTTTGAGAACCCATCTTATTTCAGTCAAAATATCTATCATCAAGACAACAAACTCTGATGAAGACATGGGAAAAACAGGCTGTTATTTACTAGCTCTCATGAAAACCTGAAACTATAATTACCACACAATCTAGCAGCAGCACTCTGTGGCACATGCCTGAAGGATTTAACTGTTTCTGTTGCTGTCATAAAACCATGACCAAATGTACTGTGGGGAGGAAAGGATTTGTTTCATTTATTCTTCCAAATCACAACTTATCATTAAAGACAAGTAGGAAAGAAACTTGAACAGAAATTTGGATCAAGAACTAATTCAGAGGCCATAGAGGAGTGCTGCCTACTGTCTGGTTATTCCTGGAATGGTTATTATTACTGCTTAATAATCTCAGACCAGCAAATAAAAAGAGGATACACACACACACACACACACACACACACATACACACACACACCCCACAACAACAGAATAGTAGGAATCATCAAATACTGCTCATAGATATCTCTCAAAATCAATGGTCTCAATTTAAAAATAAAAAAGACATAAACTTAAAGAATGAATGTGAAAATAGGATCCATTCTGCAGTACACAAGAAACACTCCTTAACTTCAAGGCCAGCTATCACTTAAGGGGGATAAAAGGATGGAAAAAGGTTTTTACAAGCAAATGGACCTAAGAAGCAAGCTGATGTAACTATTTTAATATCAGACAAAATAGACTTCAAAACATAACTCATCAAAAGAAATAAGAATAGACACAACATATTCATCCAAGGGAAAAAAATCACCAAGATAACATTTCAGTCTTTAACATCTATGCCCTAGGCACCACTGCACTCAAGTTTATAAAAGAAATACTACTATAGCTTAAGTGACACATTGATCCTCACATACTGATAGTGGCAGACTTCAACTCACTCTCACCAATGGACAGGTCATCCAGAGAAATACTGGAGCTAAGAGACTTTATAAAACAAATGGGCCGAACAGATATTTATAAAACACTTCACCCAAATACAAAAGAATAAACCTTCTTCTCAGCACCTCATGGAACATTCTCCAAAACTGATCACACTCAAGGAAGTTTAAACAGAAGAAAACTGAAATAGCACCATGTATTCTGTGACCACATACTCAGACACAACTCTCAAAAGATACAAGAAAATTGAGATTATACCCTGAAACCCATCTGACCACCACAGTATAAAGCTGGATATCAACCAAAGAAAAAACAGAAAATGTATAAACAAAAACTGACAAAATTATCTTGGAAATTGAACAATTGACTACTGAATAAAAAGTGAGTCAAGACAAAAATTAAGGAAGACGCTAGAGGCTTTCTAGAATTGAATGAAAATGGTTACACAACTTGAACGAACTTGTGGAGCACTGTGGCAGTATGTATAAGAAACAAGTTCATAGCACTAAAGGAATACATAAAAAATCACAGAGATTTCAGAGTAGTAACTGAACAGCACACCTGAAAGTTCAAGAACAAACAGAGGAAATCTGGGCTGAAATCAATAAAATTTTTAAAAAATACAAAGAACCAATAAAACAAAGAGTTGATTCTTTAAGAAAATCAGTAAGATTGAAAAACCCTTGTACAAGTTAACTAAACAACAGAGAGACTATCCAAATCATTAAAATTGGAGATAGAAAGGGGGACATAGCAACAGATACTGAGGAAATCCAGAGAATCATAAGGACATATTTTAAAAACCTATATTCCACCAAATTGAAAAAATCTAAAAGAAATGGTCAATTTTCTTGATACATATCCTTTACCACTTAGTTAAATCAAGACCAGAAAAGCAATTTAAACAGACCTATAACTCTCAGTGAAATACAAGCAGTAATTAAAATATCCTCCCCCAAATTCTACCAGACTTTCAAAGAAGAGTTAACCTAATACACATCAAATTATTCCACATATCAAAATAGAAAAAACATTGTCCTATTCATCTTATAAGGCCAGAGTTATCCTGATACCCAAACTATGTAAAGAGACAACAAAGAAAGAAATTACAGGCCCATGTCCCTTATGAACATAGATACAAAAAACAATAAAATAAATGCAAACCAAATCCAAGAACATGTCAAAAAGATCACTCAACATGATTAAGTTGACTTTATTCCAGAGATGGAGGGATGGTTAAGCATACATAAATCTGTAAATGTAATCTAACATTTAAACAAACTAAAAAATAAAAGCTACATGATTATCTCACTAGATGCAGAAAAGGCCTTTCACAAAATGCAACACTCCTCCATGATAACATTCTGGAAAGATTATAAATAAAAGGCACATACTTCAATATAATGAAGGCAGTTTGAAGCATGTCCATAGAAAACATCAACATAAATGGAGAGAAACTCAAAACATTTCCACTAAAATCAGGAACAAGACAAAGTTGTCCACTCTTTTCTAACCCATTCAATATAGTACTTGAAGTCTTAGGGCAATAAGACACCTGAAGGAGATCAAGGGCTATAAATTGAAAGAAAAAGTCAAAGAATCTTTATTTGCAGATGATATAAATGACTCTAAAAATTCTGCCAGGAAACTCCTACAACTGGGAAACACTTTCAAATCTGTATCCTTCCTATATACAAATGACATATGGACTTAGGAAGAAATTAGGGAGATTTCCTTACCTTTCACAAAGCCTCAAATAATAGAAAATATCATGGGATGGTTCTAACCAGGAAAGTGAAAGACTTGTATGATAAAAATCTCAAGTCATTAAAAATAAACTGAATTTGGGATAGCTGTAACCAAACAAGTAAAAGACCTATATGACAAGAACTTTAAGCAAGAAATTAGAGAAGATATCAGAAAATGGAAAGATTTGCCCTTTCCTTGACTGCTGATGGTAAGCACACTCTCCAATCTGGACAAGCATGACACAAGGAAAAGCAACTGCTGAACTTTGACAATATAAGTAGGGCAGTCCTCCAAATTTCCTGTTTCACTAACAAGTCTGCCAGAAACTCTAGGCCTAGAGGCTGAAGATGGATGCCTCAACATTACTGAAAAACTTTGGGTGACTGTTCAGGCAGCCAAATGTCTTTGTCATTTCTAGAATGTTGGAAATTGCTTGCAATGCACTTCCTGTTTAGTCAGGTAATATTATATCATTCTGGGGTCTTTGATGGAGTTGAAGACTAGATAGTTATAATTATAGTTTTCCTTAGTTATAATAAAAAGTAAATTAAATATGAAACCTTAGACTCACAAAGATAGGATAGATGATAGAATATTTCCTTTAATTTTGCCAAATACAAATAGACTAAATATTATAACCAATTCTTACTTGACAACTGTTTTTGTTGTATATATTTTTTACTAAGTTAAAGTTAAAACATTCCTTTTTGATTAGACAGAAAGGAGGAAATGCTATGGGACAGTCTTTCTATTCACTGTGATAATGTGTTGTTCTCATTGGTTGATAAATAAAGCCAATTTGGCCTATAGCTAGGCAGAAAGCCAAACTGAATAGAGGGACAAAGTAAGGCAGGGTTGAGAGAGACTCAGGCCCGCTGCTCAAGAAGCAAGATGTCAGTAGACCAGTAATGCCATGGCCATGTGGTAATACATAGATGAATAGAAATGGGTTAATTTAAGTTATAAGATCTAGTTAGTAATAAGCCTGAGCTATCTGCCAAACATTTATAATTAATATAAGCCTCTGAATAATTATTTGGAAATGACTACAGGAAGGGGCAGGACAGAGAAAAGTCTCCAGTTACAACCTCCCATGCTTATGGATTGGTATGGTTAACATAGTAAAAATGGCAGTCTTACCAAAAGCAATCTACAGATTAAGTGCAATCCCCACCAAAATTCCAACACAGTTCTTCACAGACCTTGAAAAAACAATACTAATCTTCATATTAAAAAACAAAAAAAAAAAAACAAAAAAGACCAGGATAGCTAAAACAATCATGTACAATAAAGGAACTTCTTGAGATATCACCATCCTTGACTTCAAGCTCTAGTATAGAGCTATAGTAACAAAAACAGGATGGTACTGACATAAAAACAGAATGGTGAATAAATGGAATCAAATCAAAGACCCTGTTATAAATCCACACACCTAAGAACTTCTGATTTTTGACAAAATTGTACAATTGAAAAAAGAAACCATCTTCAACAAATGGTGCTGGCATAATAGGATGACCTCATGTAGATTGCAAATAGATCCATATCTATCAGCATTCACAAAATTCGAGTCCAAGTGGGTCAAAGACCTCATCATAAATCTAGCTATACTGAAATTGATAGAAGACAAAGTGGGACATAGCCTTGACCATATTAGTATAGGAGACAACTTTCCAAATGTAATACCAGTAGCACAGACACTGAGATCAACAATTAATAAAAGGGACATCTTGAAACTGAAAAACTTCTGTAAGGCAAAGGACACCATCAATAGACAAAACAGCATCCTACAGAATGAGAAAAGTTCTTCACCAACCCCACATCTGACAGAGGGCTGATCTCCAAAATATATAAAGAACTCAAGAAACTAAACATCAAAACACCAAATAATCCAATTAAAAATAGGGTACAGATTTAAACAGAATTCTCAGTGGAAGAATTTCAAATGACCAAAATACACTTAAAGAATTGTTCAACACTCTTAACCATCAGGAAATTGTAAATCAAAATGACTCTGAGATTCAATCTCACATCTGTCAGAATGGCTAAGATCAAAAACATTAATGACAGCTTAAGTTGGAGAGAATATGGAGTGAGGGGAACACTCCTCCACTGCTGGTGGGAATGCAAACTTGTACAGCCGCTTTGGAAATCAATATGTCAGTTTGTCAGAAAATTGGGAATCAATGTACCTCAGGACCCAGCTATACCAATCTTGGGCATATACCCAAGGAATACTCAATCATATCACAAGGTCACATGCTCAACTATGTTCATAGCAGCATTATTTATAATAACTAGAACCTTAAACGAACCTAGATGCCCCTCAACCAAAGAGTGGATAAAGAAAATGTGGTAATTTTACACAATGGAGTATTACTGAACTGTAAGAAACAATGACATCATGAAATTTGCAGGCAAATGGATGGAACTAGAAAAACTCATTTCTGAGTGAGTTAAGTCAGATCCAGAAATACACACATGGTATGTACTCACTCATAAATGGATATTAGGTGTAAAGTAAAGAATAATGAGGCAACAATCCACAGCACCAAAGAGGCTAGGTAACAAGGAGGGCCCAAAGAGGGACACATGGATTTCCCTGGGAATGGGAAATAGAAGAGATCCCTTGAGTAAACTGGGGGCAGGGTGGAGGAGTGGGGGATGGGAATGAAAGAGATGTCTTGATATGGGGAGCATTAGATCATTTCAGGGTTAAGGAGAATCCTGATCCCAAGGAAACTCACAGGAATCCACAAGGATGACTCCAGTTAAAATTCCTAGCAATAGTGGAGAGGGTGCCTGAATTGGTCATCTCCTGTAATCATATTAATGACTACCCTAATTGTCATCAAGAGCTTTTATCTAGTAACTGATGGAAGCAGATGCAGAGATCCACAGCCAAGCACTGGACTAAGCTCCCAGAGTCATGTTGAAGTGAGGGAGGAGGAATTATATGAGCAGCGTGTGTGTGTGTGTGTGTGTGTGTGTGTGTGTGTTTGTGTGTGTCAAAGTCATGGTGGGAGAACACATAGTGACATCTGACCTGAGCTCGTGGGAGCTCACAGACTCTGGACCCACAGCTAGGGAGCCTACATGGGACAGACCTAGGCCCCCTGCATGTGTGTGAGAGTTATATAGCTTGGTCTGTTTGTAGGGCTCCCAGCAGGGGACCTGTCACTGGTGCTTGAACTGACTTTTGGGATCCTATTCCCAGTGCTGGGTTGCCTAGCCCAGCCTTGAAGCAGGGGAGGAGCTTGGTCCTGACTCAACTTGCTGTGCCATGCGTTGTTGATGCCCATGGGAGGCCTGCCTCTTTCTGAATGGAGGTAGAGGAGGAGTGGATGGCAGGGGTCTTCACAAGATGGGGTTGTAGAGGTGAATGGAGAAGCGGCACATGATTCCTTCCCTAACCCAGAAGTTATCTCCATTTGATAACCACTTGCAAATGAAAATTTAGTTTTCTCTATTGGAGTTTCACTGGGAAAACAAACTATGCTTAAAGGTAGGCTGCATGCCCAGCAGTAGATGGTCAACAGAAAGAGGTTCCTTGTCTCACAATGTGTAATTTTTTTCCTTTTTAAAAAAATCCTATATTATTATTTTATTTTGTTTTGTTTATATATATTTTTTGTCTCTTTTTACCCTACAGGTTCTTTGGGTATATATTATGGCTTCCAGTTTCATATTTTTATGGGATTCCTGTGTGTGCAAACAACTGATCTCTTTGTCTAGATCTGAATATTTTTTATGCCTTTGCTTGAATGCCTTTCCTTCTCTTTGTCTGTTTTGTATCCTGATGGGTTAGTTTTGTTTAATTATATTATGTTACATTATATTAAAATGATCCCTTAGGATGGATGGAATACAGGGACGAGTGGCCAAATGAATGGAAACACATGAACTGTGAATCGATGGCTGAGGGGCCCCCAACTGGATCAGGCCCTCTGAATGGGTGAGACAGTTGATTGGCTTGATCTGTTTGGGAGGCATCCAGGCAGTTGGACCGGGTCCTCTGCTCAGTGCATGAATTGGCTGTTTGAAACCTGGGGCTTAGCAGAGATGCTTGGCTCAGCCTGGGAGGAGGGGACTGGACCTGCCTGGACTGAGTCCACCAGGTTGATCTCAGTCCTCGGGGGAGTCTTTGCCCTGGAGGAGATGGAAATGGGGGGGTGGGCTGGCGGGAGGGGGGCTGGACGGGAGGGGGGAGAACGGGGGAATCCATGGCTGATATGTAAAGTTGAATTATATTGTAAAATAAAATAAAATAAATTAAAAAAAAATGATCCCTTAGAAACCTCTTCACTTTCTAATGAGAGACAAAAAGTTGGTGGTTCTGGATGTGATTCAAGGTGGGGAGGAACTGGGAGGAGTAGAGGGAGAGGAAACTGTAATCAGAATATATTATGTGAGAAAATAATCTATTTTTAATAAAAGGGAAAAATAAAAATAAAAAATAACTAAACTTCGGCAACTTTATATAATTCAGCTCAATAATTTATTAACTAAACTCTTATTTATAATATGACATTTGTATATACTTTGCCTATCTTACCTAACATAAAATAATAATCAAAAGTGTTGTGATGGCTTATTAACCAGTATATATATTTTTTGTATTATTTTTCACCAGGGTCATTCTCAAAAAACACAGCTCCAAGAAACAAGATCAGTCCCTTCAATGTACCTTTGAGAGTATGTCTAGTTGGATGCATTTAACATAAGGTCTTCCCAAAAAGAAAGTCAATGAAGAGCTGTGAGCTCACAACTTCCATGGGGGGGGGGGGTGCCAGATACAGAAATATATTCATAACTCCCTGCATGCCAAATTGAGTTGTCTTTAGAAATGCATCTATACCTGTGGGTTACCTAAATATTGAGGCTATAAATCTAAATCTCAGGAGATTCTATTACCATGGGATATCATAAGGCTGATAAACTTGTAGAGTATGTCAGGAAAATTACCATCATGTCAATTTGAAAAAAACAAAAAAAAAAGGATTTCCCAACAGATAAAAAACGATGGTTTTTCTGTCACTTCCATGGAAGTTTGCTATTTCTGAGCTCAGGGGTTGGCTCGGCCTGTGTTTTTTTCCCCTCAGAGCCCTGAAGTAGATGCTCAATTGGGAGCCTTTCACATAAACCTCTTTGGGGATCATCCCCTAGTACTTTTTCCCACATCTTGACTCCTGGAAGAATTCCCCACATGTGATATTCCATTCTCATGAAAGGGTTTGTAGAAACTGAACACTGGCTAGAGGCTCACTAACTCTTCCTTTCTTGGTATTTATTTATCTGGGTATAAATGAAGTTGAAGCCAACCATAGTTCAGTGAGACCACAGGTGGAATTTCTCATTCCTTACTTAGGTTTGTAAATAAAAAAAAGCCCTAGCTTCCAGATGAGATTAAACAAGAGAAAATAATCCAATCATGTTAACTACCTAACTCCATGACCTATAGCTATCAAGAATAAATTTGTGATAACACTAACTTGAGGATGTAGCCATCTTTCCTTTGAAATTCAGATGGTACTGCTTAGGCAGTAGGCAAGCAATCATTTTCAAAACAGCAACACTTACTTTTACAGCATTTTAGTTAGACATTTTCATTTCCTCCTAACAGTGACTATGTTTCATGTGGAAAATGGAGATTCAGTATTCTTGATTGAGCTCTGGATGCCAGCAGTGGATCCTGTCTCCACATTTGTTTCTTGTTTCCCTTTCAGTCCACCACCCAATTCCTTCCTATGCTGTGAATTCTAGTTATATGGACAGGTGTTTTGTTTGTTTGTTTTGATTTGATTTCTTGAGAGAATGTCACTGTGTAGCATATGGGGGCTGTCCCCAAACTCATGGCGATCCTAACTTTACAGTGCTAGGATTTCCATAAGTAGATTTTCTGAGAAAACAAAACAAAACAAAACAAAGTGAGTAACGCTGTTACTGCTGCTGCTCCTGCCTCCACGGCTCCTGTTGTCTCCACAGATGATGTTTTTCCTGACACAACAGCTGTTTTTCAGATACAGGTAGACTGGATCTGTGGAGGCTTGGAGTCTTTAAATGTTTAAAGTTCTTTTCAAAGAAAGGACTAAAACTGACATTGAGAAATTTAAGAACATCCGTATAGATTTGTAATAAGAAAGAAGTGCTATGGAATAATCCTTTCGTACACTGTGAAGATTTGTTGCTGTGACTGGTTTAATAAAGAAGCTGACTGGCCAATAGCTGAAAAGGATAAGGTTAGGCAGAAGAGCCGTATTAGAAGAAACCTGGGAGGAAGAAGGGTGGAGTCTGGAGTTGCCAGCCCGAAGCAGAGGGAGCAGATGAAATTGCCACGCTAATAAAGGTACCGCCATGTGGCAGAGTGTAAAAAAGGAAAATGGGTTAACTTAAAACACAAGAGCTGGTTAGTAATAAGCCTGAGCTATTGGATGAACATTTATAATTGATATTAACCCTCTGAGTTAGAGAGGGTTAATATCAATTAGAGAGTGGCTGTGGGACAGGAAAACTCCACCAACAAAGAAGATAAACTGAAAATCTGTAAAATGGCAACAAGGTATTATAATATTTGAATTCATCAGTAACTGTCATCCATATGTTTTTGTTTTCTTCCTTCAGATCAATATCCCTTTGTAACATTTCACTGTTCTGATTTTTCAAGTGCAGTTCTAACTCTCTTTAATAGTTTAGAATGTTTCCTTGAATGTTCACTCCTCTTTATTCATAATATCTCCATAATTTAGGATAGTACCTATTAACTTTTTCATGTTTGAACAATTTTTATACTCTTTGCAGGTTTTGTAATTGTTTGCCAAAATTCCAGTTAATTCTGTTTTGCAAAATACCTACCAAAAGGCTTAATTAAACACCTGACATACTCCTTTGTACATCTTATCATAAACTGTTTCTGTGAGTAATGGTGATGTTGATTTGTTGGGGATCAACTACCATTTACCTTTTGCCTTCCTGATCAAGACCAGAATGTTCTAAAGACTTTCTGACTCTCTCCATTCTAAGTCATATTTCTATTGCATCTCCCTCATGTTGTGTGTGCCAGGTGCTCCAGGACATACTTCTCCCTACAGTGTATTTGCTAGGCCAGTGCCTGCATGTTGCTATCAGTATGAATTGGTACTGAATATGTAACTATGTTTTTGAAGTCCCTTGATGCCATGGGAAGGCTAGCAGAAAGTTAGGTATACTGCAGTTGCCTCAGAATCACAAGAAGAGCACTGCACAGCTTACTGGCTACAGATAACAATAATCTATCAGAAAGAAAGTCCACAAGACAGAATTCATCACAATGAAATTACAATAATTACTCTACTTCATCAAATTATGCATGTTGACTATGATTCCAGCATCACACAATGTTTACATACACTAATCAAAAATCATGGTCCCCCTTATTCCTCATGCTGAGTTGGCTTGGTCAGCATTAACACAAGAGGTTCTACCTCAACTTGACATGTCCCTTCCTGAACAGAAACAAAAGGGGAGGGAATAGGAGGAGAGGTGGGAGGGGAAGCTGCGATCAGGATGTAAAATAAACGAATAAATTTAATAAAAACTCACATCCCCTTGTTAACATGTACATTTTTGTATATCAGTAAAAATAAATTCAATTCAGAAAGAAAAACTCAGTAGAGAAAAAAATTAAATAAAAATATCTTTTAATAATGACTGTCAACAAAGCCTTTATCTAACCTTTCTGTCTTTCAAGTGTACACATGCACACAGAGACACCCACATAGAGTCCACATAAGGAAATAAAAGAGATTAATAAAGCAATGCTCGAAACTGCTAGACATGGTTTAATATGATTTAATATATTCTAGAAGTTAATTTTAACATAAAATGACAAAAGAAAAAAAGTTGAGATAAAGAAATCAATTGATTGATTGTAACTGATTTGGTTTAGTATTTGTAAACTCCACAAGGGCTTAGCCCTGAGAAATGCAGCTATGGGAATAAAACAGAATAAGAAGCAATGGGGAAAGTCAGAGATAGACAGAGAAATGAATAAGTAGATCAATTTTATTATCTCCTTATGGACTAAACCACGGTAGAAATAATGGTCTGATATATGTCTAAGACCGAGACAAGGTAAATGAAGTTAAGCTTGAGGAAAGCTCCCAGTACACCTAACATATACTTAATGCATAGTGGAATACAGAGAAAATATTTGAATTTAAATAGGGAAATTCGTATTACTGTCACTCTCTTAAATTGGCTTTGTCTTTCAGGGATTTTTTCCCTAATATCAAATAGTAAGATAACTGAAAAAATCATTACATCAAGTTAACTGTCAGGTTAATAGTAAAAAGACTAAAAAGAAGGCAAAGGATTATTACTATTTCTTTTTCACTTTAAAAAATGATATATAGGTTAACAAGTAACATGAAGTTAGTCACGGGTCAACCAACAGACCAACTGTCTGTGAAGTATTGTTATGACGGAACAATGAAAACTCGGACTGAAACCTGCCTGCTAAAACGGAATAAACGAAATGAATTCATAACTAAGAAAGTTATATAGCAACAGAATATAAAGCTTTTCTCACAGAATCACAAGTCTAGAAACTGTGCAAAACCACCAAGAGTTTGGCAGTTTTAATGCCTAATGATTAGAATGTGACAAAGTAGATCAGGATTAAATTTCAGCCTTATTGAAGCAAAGCAGATGTTTTAACATTTTATTCAGTTATTAGAGAAATTAATGTTTCTGTACTGTAAAAATGGAAATGTTATTCTAAAATGAAAGATATACGGTTATTTGAAAGACATGATAAGCAAGAAGAAATATCTTAGTTGTTTCTCAAGTTTAGAACTGTTATAGTCTCAGTGAGTAAAGAAGTAAGGCAACGTCATGCTCATGTTTTACATATTGCTCCTTGGACCATTCATGAGGAAATGTTTGCTTTCCCAAAATTTTAATTATATTCATCTTACTATAAAACTCATTTTTCACCGAAATTTTTCTCACTGTAATTCTAAATTTCATTCAGTGTTTTTTTTTCTCTTTGAATTCAAAACTTTTTAAAATATTGTAGAAAAGGATGAAAAATAATGGTTTCTGGGTTTGGGAACAAAGATACAACCTATCATTCATGGTACAAAGTGGATGTAAAAGCCAACTGTTATTTTGAAAATAAAACTAAACTTAGAATACTTCAAAAATGATGAAATCATCTCATGATGACTGATATTGACTTCCAGTTTGACTTGAATTGAAATCTCTGGAAGATCCACCTATGAATGTGGCTGTGAGGCTGTTCTGGAAAGGTTTAATTAGGAAAGAACCGCTCTTAGTATGGCAGGCACATCTCTGGGGGAGGGGTTTCAGATGGAATAAAAGAAACAAACCAAACATCGAAAACTTTACCATTCACCATTCCCGTTGCCATGTGATGGTATCCCAGAGCCCAAGAGGTCAAAGAAACTCTTCTTAAGTTGATTTTGTTCAATACTGTGTCATAACACTTGTAAAAGTAATTAATACACACCCACATGAGTTATGTTTGCAAGGGTTCTCCTCCACCACTACCTCCCTGTCTTCTTTAAAATGATCTTTTTTTTTCTCCCAAGAAATTTTAATTTTCTTAAGTTCTCTGACAAGGTTGCTCTTATGACCAGTTCTTCAACTGAGTATCAACTTTGACTGTCTATCTATCTATCTATCTATCTATCTATCTATCTATCTATCTATCTATCATCTATCTATCTATCTATCTATCTATCTATCTATCTATCTAATCTATCTATCTGTCTGTCTGTCTGTCTTATCTGTCTGTCTATCTATCTATGTGTCTGTCTGTCTGTCTATTATGTCTGTCTCTCTCTCTATCATCCATCATCAATATATTTGTCTATGATCTATCTATGTATCCATCTATCTGCCTGTTATCTATAGATCTATCATCTATCTACCTACCTATCATCTATCTATCTATCTATCTATCTATCTATCTATCTATCTATCTTCTGTCATCTTCACTTAACAAGTAAAAGTCACTGATTAGTCAACCTCTCCTCGACATAAACTTTTTTTTGAGCTGAGGATCGAACCCAGGGCCTTGTGCTTGCTAGGCAAGTGCTCTACCACTGAGCTAAATCCCCAACCCTCGACATAATTTTTTAAGACTCGGCATCATTGCTAAGGAGGGTAACGTTTCCTTCATAAGAGAACATACTACTCTTGCTGTTTTCCTTATCATCTAGTTTTAATTTCAAAACAGGATACATATTAAATATTCATCTACTAATTTCAACGTGTATTTTAGCATTGGTTTTAGATTATTTTTACAAAAATATTTTTTATTCTTATCCACATGAATTCCCAAAAGGATGACAGCAGCTGAAGGTTCTCACTCAAGTACAGACTAATAATCTAAGTGAATTTGTTTGGTTTGATTGGTTTATTAGAAAACACATTTACCTAGATCATAAAATTTGTCACCTTTCATGTCATAAAGGAACAGAAGATATGTGATCTAAAGGTGTGTTCTAAAGAAAACCCACAGAATCAACTAACCAGGGCTCACAGGTGCTCACAGAGCCTGAACTGACAACCAGGGAGCCTGCATGGGATTGACCTAGGCCCTCTTCGTGTGTGTGACAGTTGTATAGTTTGGTCTTCTCACTGGAGTTGTAACAATAGGAGCAGACACTGTCTCTGATTCATTTACTGGCTTTTAGGACCCTCTTCTATATACTGGGTTGCCTTGCCCAGCCTTAATTCAAAGTGAGGTGCTTTGTCTTCCTACAACTTGATATGCCATGTTTTGTTGCTATCCATGGGAGGCCTGCCCTTTTCTGAACAGAAATGGAGAAGTGGATGGGGTAAGAAGAGGCAGAGGGGAGGTAGGGCGAGGGACTGGGAGGTGAAGAGGGAGAAGAAACTGCTGTCCAGATGTAAGATAGATAGATAGATAGATAGATAGATAGATAGATAGATAGATAGATAGATAGATAG
>CABHPH010136310.1:29081-50933 GCA_902168325.1 Peromyscus nudipes
TAGATAGATAGATAGATAGATAGATAGATAGATAGATAGATAGATAGTGGTGTGTAGCATGAAAACTGAGTTGTGATATTGAGAGATATTCATTTATTTATTTAGTGTTCATCTTCAGAAGTTGTGTATTGCTCTGTAGCTAGGCTTTATCACCACATATTGATTTTTTTGTCACAGTGAGGGCATGTTGTAAACAATATTACTCTTTATAAAAATAAACCAATAATTTCTTGTTGAAACATGACTTTGAGAGGGCAGCTTCTTACGTAGTCCAAAATATATCCTCTAAAACTCAAGGGTAGTATTTTAGAACAGAAAAGATATTTTCTTGAAAGAAGTTCTGTTTCCCCACATCAAATATGTAGTACTATCATCTCTAAGAATATTTTCGAATGTTCAGATTGACCAGAAAAGTCGTTGTTTTTCTTTGTATCTTAGCTCTCCGAAAGCTCCGTCCTGCCAGAAACACGGGACACTGAATATGCTCAAGTTGAAGTGTCCAGGTAGAGAAACAGACTGAAAGGAAGTCAGACGTGGAGTGAATTTTACAGGGCTCTGTGAGATACAGGCATCAATATTTCCTTGTATTTTCCAATGCTTTATAGACCAGATCTTCATCTTTGACTTTCGTTAGGACCATGTGATACAGTGTGACCTAGAGACCTAGCATCCTTATCTATGAAAGGCAAACAACAGGGCACAACTCAGCGAGTTGTTCTTAGGCAATTCCATTTGCGTTCTCCTTTGACTAGTATGTAGATGTTCACTTTATCATTCCTCCAGAATCACAGGACAGGCTTTTTCAGGAAGCAATTTCACTGCAGGGTAAAAGTGAAAGCTCACAATGAGTTACATCCTTGTACAAAGAATTAATTGTTTTAATTTTCAAACACTATATTAGGAGAAATAGCAAAATATCAACTATAACAAGAACACTATTCCCATTACCCTGCGATGATGTTGCTTTGAAGCACTTTTCTATCTACAAAACAAAAAGTGAGAACTAACTGAAGATGGGGAATCAGGGGGAGATAATCAGTTATTTAGGTGATATTCAGATGGTAATGTTGCTGGGAAGAAATATTTATGTGAGACACAAGTGTTATTACCATTTGAATAAAGTGATAATTTTGTTTTATTAGTAAAAAGATTTGCACATATTATTTGTAGTGGTTTATGATTGAATTAACAATCTGTTTTAATTTTCTGGCCTCTTCAATAAGTACTGTAGATTGCTACTTATTTGCCTTTGAAAAATGAATCATTTGTTCTTATGTTGAATAATATCTCCCAGAATATGAGGACTGACAAAACTTTTCACAGATTTATTTCAAAGATGGTATTTTATGCTATCTAAAAAGGAAAACCATGGAACACAAATGAAGTAGTTCTGTAACTGTGGTAATAGATGCATTCATATATTATTTGTGGGAATCGTTTTGGTTTTCTGTGAGATAAGACGCTATGGGAAGTTGGCAAGCATTTGTCATAATGTTGAAAGATGCTTGGTTCAGAGAAAGAGAATGGGGACTGGGGGCACTGCTCAGTGGTTAAGAGCATGCCCTGCTCTGGAAGAGGACTGGGTTTGGTTCCCAGCACCTTTATCAGGGAGCTGGCAGCTTCTTCTAACTTCAGCTCCAGGAGATCCGATGCCCTTTTCTAGCCTCTGTGGACACTGCAATCACATTCATAAGCACCTCCAGCCACATATACATATAATTAAATAACAAAAAAGAATCTTTCAAAAGAAAGAACATTAATATTCTGGATTTTGCCTCAGAAACCAACACATCCTATGAGCATTGATATTTGAACTTTCAATTTTATTTTTTAAATGGGATGATAGGACATACTTTACAAGTTCTTGTTAAGATTTCTTTCACAATGCCTAACAATAATAACAGCGTTTTGAGAGTTAGAAACTTTACATCTACTACAATTTCAATTTGCTGTTCAGTAAAAGAACTTAAAATATTGGACAATTAAAAAGGTGACATTGTTTTCTTTTGATGATATTGTAGAAAGGGAAGACACTACATCAATGTCTGTGTCTTTGTATGTATGTATGTTTGTGTGTATTTTTTATTTTTTCTTGGCCTCTAAATCTTCATTGTATCCACATATTTCTCTCTTTTATGTAATAATTCTCATGTTTAAATGCAATTGATACCAAAAACAGGTAAGTGACCAACCAAATGTTGAGGTATATGGGAGATGGGGGAGAGGGAAAGAAAGACAGACAGAGAGAGAGAGAGAGAGAGAGAGAGAGAGAGAGAGAGAGAGAGAGAAAGAGGAAGAGAAAGAGATAGAAAGGGAGATGCCTACAGCAAATGATTGACACTATTTTCTAGGCAGGGATTAGAGTGGGCTTTTCAATTTTCCTTCAATTTTCAATAGTTTTGATCAACTTAAACCCACTGTGATGTTCTGAGCACTCATCTGTGAAAAATAAGTGAGATTCGTGATAGTATCTTGTTTTAACCTTGTTCTCCATATGCACCTCACAGAGTTAGCTACAGTGAGTTCCTCACCTGTGTAGAACTACATATAAAATGTGCCTGGAATAGTCACTGACGGTCATCTGAAGCTGGAATCATCCAATAACAGTGGACAGCAGCCGCAGCCAGCACTTGGCCTTGGAGTGGCACCTGTTCTTGGCATTATGATCTCTTTTTTTCTTCAGCCATTCTTTCCTGATGTAGAGGAGTGCCTTCTACGGAACAGACTGCTCTTGCACTTGGAATTCATATGCAGTGGCATAAAGGTCATTAGCCTAATTGTATAAAATCCTGAATGAAAAGAACTGATTGTTTTTCTGATCCACCTAATCTTAATTCTCATTCTGACTCTGTTCCATTCTCCTATTTCCTGCTTCTGTGGGGGAATTGCCTTTAGTATCTTAAAAGTTGATGGGCAAAGAATTAACATTTTCTAACTTTCTATGCTTTCTGGATCCCCACAATGAGCTACAATATCTCTTGTCTTTCATTATAGAAGTGCTACCAGGGCCTATTAGCCATAATCTCACTAGGACATCACTATCTGTATACTATGATACTACTTTTAATCAGATTCCATGTGCACAGGGGCAGACATATGTGCGCATGGACACAGATTCACAAATGTATCTATGCAAACAGCACTTTATAGCACAGCTCTATGCACATTTATAGAAAATATTAAGAAATGTCTTGTCTCACAAAATCATGAGGACTTTTTAAAAAATTTCTGTGCCAACAGGCAAAATCCTTATTAAGGAAATAATGATTTCTTTTGAAAACTTGAGGAATGAGAAGTGTAAACTTATATAGTTATGAATATATTTCATTTTGTTAGTTTTGAAAAATAAAAAACCACCATTAATATAAACTTTAAAATTCTGTTTGCATAAGTAATATTATTGAGAGAAAATTAATATTTTGAGTGTTGACAGCAAAAACAGGATGTGTGAATTGGTTTATGTACCATTGCTATAGTCAATAATAACCATAAAATACTCTGAAACATAAGTAGCATGTTAGTACCTATGATGATTTTTCTCAGGATATAGAGATAAAAGCAGAGAAACACTAGATGTTGCTGTGGATGCAAACTTATTTTTTAAATCTGACTTAAAATCACAGAGCATAATTGGATTCTTTAGGGAAGGGAGTGACTGGACAGGTTTAGTATCTGTCTGACTCACTATCAGAAATTCTCTTGAGGAATAATCCCAATTTTTGTGCATATACTACACTGATGTCCTGATGGCCAAAGGTTCTGCAAAAGCTTTGTTTGATAGAACACAAGGAAAAAAAACAAAAACAGAATAAAGAAACAAACAACAATAAAAACTGTATTAAGTTCATTTTGTTTTTAGAAGCATTTATCAGTATGAATGAGAGGCAGACACAGACCTTGCCTGCCCCCTGCTGTGCATACAGACCTTGCCTGCCCCCTGCTGTGCATGTAGACCCATTACACCTGTATCCTCAGGGAAACCTGCATGTGTAGAAAGTAACGCAAATAAAATATTAAAAAATGTACAATAAATGCATTTGAATTACTATAGAGCAATTTCTCCCATATAAAGTAGCTTAGAAGTGATTTTCACATCAGATGTTTTATATATTGCTGTAATTACAGAGTGCAGACTGACTGTTGTAAACAATAAAAATTCATTTCTCCAAGTTCTGGAAGGAGGAAGCCCAAGCTTATCCAAGGAGGATAGTAGCAGAGTTGGTTTTTCCATTTATCTGTAGAGGATTTTGTCTGTATGGATTGTACCAAGGTTTTTACGTCTCTCTTAACACACAATTCCAGACACAAGGGAGAATCTACATGATTTTTCTTTTATAAAATAATAGAGTCTATGATGAGATTATTCAAAGTCTGTAAGTGGATTTGTTATCCAAATTGAAGTCATCTTATGCTCCAAATTTCACTCCAGTTCTCAAATGATATGAGAATCTTTGAAAACGAGGTGTGCTTAAGGAGCCAATAAGATAGGGGATCCAAAGAATGGGATTAAAAAACCACTACAACAAAAACTGTAGTCTTGGTTTCCTTATTTGAGAGATAGGCATACTTGAGTAAGTACAACCGGCATGCATTTGAAATTAAGTTTCACTTTGGGCATTTTTGAAGTCATGTGAGGACAGGATAAAGAAGAAAAAAATTCACAGTTTTACAGGCATGGGAAACCATTGTTCCTCATGCTCTATATGTGAACTGGATTTGGTGTCCAGGTCTTATGGGAAAATGTTAACTGCCATGCAGGGAAAACACTGGGGAAAAGGAAGGTGCACTATGTGTGGGTCATCACTGACATTTAAAGGGAACGACGAGCGAAGTCATTTATTTTACCTGTATCAGATACGATTTAATTAGTTTATTTAGAAGGGTATTTTGATCAATTAAATTTGTTCTGTGACAACATGTTCTCATACATGTTTATAAGGCATTAATCCCACCACCCTCTCCTATTTCCGTCCTACCCCATTAACTTCCTCCACCCTGCAAGGCTCTTCCCCATATTTGTGTCTTTGTATCCTCTTTTCTTTCTTCTTCCTTTCCTTCCTTTCTTCTTCCCCTCCCTCCTTCCTTTTTCTTTTGACACACTCACTTTAACCAGGCTGCTCTGTCCAACCATGGCTTTAGAACTGTCCTGTGGAGCCCAGTGGTCTCAGCAATGGGCATACAACTGAACGCAGTGGTCACTCATCCCCAAGGATCTATCAGTAGTCAGTATGAGTCCTTTTCCATCTATGACTGACTACTGACAGTGTCAGTCACGTGTTGGCTCTGTGTAAGTAATACAGCTGCCATGAGTTCATTATTTTAGTAGCTGTGGCATGCTTAGAATTGAAATTTATGAACCCTCTCCTTACCTCTTGCCTGACCCCTCTCCCATGATGTCCCCTGAGCCTTGAGGAGGAAATTATTTTGGGGTTGGGCATTAGAAATGATAAGAATGTGGCCACTCATACTTCAAAGTGAGTGGAGGTATTCCTTTTCCCAGACTGGCAGGGAATTAGAAGAGCTTTGTTTGCTTTCCCAGATTCTGTATCACTCTAAAGCACGTGAAAACTGTCTACTGGATCAGAACACTCAGCTCTTTCAGAGACATGTACGTACTGTTCAGCTAAAACACAGGCATTCTATTTAGAACTTAACTATGCACCCAGAACTGGAAAAGATAGCATTCTGATACTTTGTAAACCATGTTTGCTTTATTTTCCTGCAAAGTTTTCATTATTTCTTTAAGAATCTTTGTACAATGTCTTTTGATTGTACTTACCCTCCTTTCCACAGCTCCTCCAAGACCCACCCCTGCTCTTCTCTACGCCACCCATCCAACCTTGTGTACTCTTTCTTAAAGAAGCAAATCAGGCCCTGTTTGTGTTGCCTGCATACTCCTCGGTGTGTGGCCTTCCACTGGGGCATATTTGGATACAAAGATGCCACACTCAAAGAAATTGCCCCCCTCCCCACCTTTTCCGTTCCACCAGCAATCGGTTGTTAATAGCTCCCTAGTTAGGGGTGGGATGTTGTTCCTATCCCTCTTCTCTGTGCTGGGATCTTCTCTGGCTTAAGCATGTGCACTCTTGTTCATATGTCTCTCAACTCTCACCAGAGAAATTACTTTCTTCAGTAGATGGTGAATAACACAGAGACCCACAAATTATCAAAGCTCAAAGAAAGAGAGACTCTTAGTGTTCAGTCCTAAATGGGGCATCTACATCACACCCTCCTCTCAAGGCTCAGAGGTCATAGCAGAAGAGGAGGCAGAAAGACTGTTAGAGCCAGAGGTGGTGGATAACTACTGGAAAGGTGCTTCTGGACAAGTCAGGCACATTGTACACATGAACTCATTCTTTTTACATTGTAAAAAATCCTAAAACTATAGTTTTTTAGGATGATGTATCATCAACTGGAGTAAATCGCCAATGTAACTTGAGTTAGCTCTGAGCAGGTCTGTGTCTGTGGTCCATCCTGCAAGGTGAGGCTGATCCTGTCTGCACATAACTCCTGCAGTGTTCTCTGCTCTGTGAGCAAATGACCAAGGCAGCTGAAGGATATCTCATTGAAAAGCCACGGTAGCCATCATAGCTCTAAACACGAAAGTAATCTGTTTCTCCAAAGTCAATGTAATCTTGATACAATTTTAACTAACCACATAAAACCACCGTGCGCCACTTAATAGACATGTAAAGGGATTTTGGCCTTTAGGTATTTCTTTAATCATCTGTTTTTGTGTGTGTTGTTTTGCTTTTTGCAAACCCAAATGGTGCTTTATGTCATTTTCCCTAGAAAGAAGTTATTTTCACTAGAAGGGGATTTATGCTTTTAGATAGCCCCCTTTAGCTTTCAAATGTGGTCGAATTTTTTTTTAGCTATTTCCATACATGCTAAAGACCTAGATGTCACAGGCAAAGGACACTTTCAACTGAAGTTGCATGAGTCTGTGGCTCAGACGTAAGTAAGAGGACTGACTTCACATGGTCCAGGTGCACACGAAGCCTTGAAATGGAAGCAGCAGAGTAGCTTTCCACTTTGGTCCTCTTCCCCTAAAGATACTTCTCTTTTTGTTATGAGCAATGCATATTTCTAGTGTGGTCCTTGTCAATTTGCATTTAGGCTTACCTGAGTCACTAATTTGCAAAGAAAAGCTTAAATACCTCCACACACATCATCCTATATCCTTTTTTTTTTTTGTAAATAAAATAAAAGCAAGTTACAAACAAAAATACTTGTGCAACTATGGCCTTAGACTCACACAATCTAAATTAAATTCTTGGTTCCCTGAGAATGGTAGTGTACTTGCAAATTTTGCAAATTGTCATCCTGTTTACTAAAAAAAAAAAAAAAATTGCTTCAATAAAGGAAGCCTCTATCTTTTCAAGCCGCTTCAAAAAGTTATGAATGGTTCTGCTATGATAACTAATGTCTTAGGGTTTCTAATGCGGTGACAAAACACCATGAACAGAAAAGCAGGTTGAGGAGCAAAGGGTTTATTTGGCTTACATTTCCGTAGCACTATTCATCATTGAAGGAAAGCGGGGCAGGAACTCAACTAGGGCAGGAACCTGGAGGCAGGAGTTGATTCAGGAGCCATGGAGGGGTGCTGCTTACTGGCTAGCTCCTCATGGCTTGCTTAGTCTGCTTTCTTATAGAACCCAGGATCACCAGCCCAGGGATGGCATCGCCCACCATGGGGTTGGGCCCTCCCCCATCAATCACTAAGAAAATGCCTTGCAGCCAAATCTTATGGAGGCATTCTCTCTCTCTCTCTCTCTCTCTCTCTCTCTCTCTCTCTCTCTCTTTTGGTTTTTCGAGACAGAGTTTCTCTGTGTAGCTTTGCACCTTTCCTGGATCTCGTTCTGTAAGACCAGGCTGGCCTGGAACTTACAAAGATCTGCCTGCCTCTGCCTCTAGAGTGCTGGGATTAAAGGTGTGCGCCACCACCGCCCAGCTGAGGCATTTTCTGTATTGTTGTTTCCTCCTTTCAGATAACTCTACTGTATGTGTCAAGTTGACGTAAGACTAGCCAGCACAACTATTAAAACCAATTCTCACCCATCTCTTGCATAACTTACAGCCTTATCGAAGACATGCAATAGAAAAAGAGAAGGTAATCTTGATAGTAACTGCACAGAGGTAGAGAGTGTGGAGACACCTTAGTGTTGAGCAGCAAGAATGCTGACTGGCCTGAGCTGTGAGGGTTTAGAGAGCCAAAGCGGGGAGAACGTTACTTTCAAGCTAATACATACAGATGAGGCAGAGTGGAAGAGGGAAGTGAGGTACATTCTAGAAATTTCTCACAAAGCAGCCACAAATACGTGACATCTTGCTGGTTGTCATAGACATAAGACATAAGGTATGATGAGTATTAAGTATTAAACTTGGCCTTCAGAGTCCATATGTTGGCACTCCGACCTACAGTGTAATAATGGTTTTTGTAGTTGTGTATTTATGTACTTTAATTTTTATTAGATTTTTTTATATAATGTATTTTAATCCTATATGATTCTCTCCCCTTCCCTAACTTCTTCCAGATTCTTTGAACCTCCCTAACCATCCAACTGTGGTGGTATTGTGTTCCCCCAAATACTGTGCACCCTAAGAAACTTATCTGGGGTCAGAGACAGAACAGCCACTAGATACAAAGGCTAGAAAATGGTGGCACTCACACCTTTAATCCTAGCATTCCAGAGGTAGAAATCCATCTGTTCAAGGATACAGCCAAGCATGGTGACTCACGCCTTTAATCCCAGAAAGCGAGCCTTTAATCCCAGGGAGTGACGGCAGAAAGAAAAAGATATATAAGGCGTGAAGACCAGAAACTAGAAGCATTTGGCTGGTCAAGCATTTGGCCTGGTTAAGCATTCAGGCTTTTGAGCAGCAGTTCAGCTGAGAGCCATTCAGATATGAGGACACAGAGGCCTCCAGTCTGAGGAAACAAGGCCAGCTGAGAAGTTGGCCAGGTGAGGTTAGCTGTGGCTTGTTCTGCTTCTCTGACCTTCCAGCATTCACCCCAATAACTGGCCTCAGGTTTGATTTTATTAATAAGAACTTCTAAGATTCCTGCTACATCCAACTTTACACTTTTTTCTCTCCCAGAAAAAAAAGTTTCAAGGCAAACAAACAAACAAACAAAAACCAAAAAATAAACAAAAGGCACACACAGAGAATACATAGGATCCATTTTGTGTGAACCAGCTACTCCTGAGCATGTGGCCTATACTGGAGTGCTGTTGATATACCCAGTTATACTTATTGGAGAAAACATTTTTTTTTTTTCCCTTTCCCAAAAGATATCCATTGTAAATAGCTTCTTGGCTAGAAGAGGTCTTGTGTGAGCTGTCACAATCTCTGTGAATTCACATGTGTTTGATGCCTGTTGCGTCTGGAAGATGTTGCTTCCTGGGAATTACCCACTATCTCTGGCTCTTTTTTTTGACTCTTTTTCCACATCCATCTCCAATACTTAAAAGGAGGGGTATGGTAAAGATATCCCATAAGGCTGAATGTTCCAAAGCCCCTCCCTCTCTGCACTGTCCCGTTGTGGATCTCTGTGCCAGTTCCCATCAACTGCCAGAAGAAGCTTCTCTGATGAGGGTTGAGCAGCTTACTAATCCATGATTATAGCGATATGTCGTTGGGACTATTTTCTTGTTATGCTCAGTTGGTTGAATAATAGCAGTAGGTTTTCCCCAAGGGCCTATGAACTATCTAGTCTCCGGTTCTTAACTACTCCAGCAGAGTCAGATATGGACTCTATCTTATGCAGTGAACCTTAAATCCAAGGAAAAGGGCATTAGTTAGTCCCATAACATTGTGCCACGATTGCACCAGTGTTATCTTACAGGCAGATCACTATTGCTGGTCACAGGGTTCATAGCTGGATGATTCTGATGATTGGCTTTCACCTCTGGAGGTGAGAACAGCCCCTCCCAGTACCACACACACCAGTCAGTAGGGCACAAGCTTCTTGCTGGGCATGAACTCTATTTCTCCACGTTCCAAGACTGGCTCTGATTATTGAGATGTGAGGAACCAGCTTTAGTTGAGTCCATGAAGGTGGAAACTCCATCCTGGGATTAGCACCCTTAAACGAAGAAACACCCAAGAGTTCTTTTGTTTTCTCATGCATCCCCTCACTCCTCTTCCTTTTTTTTTAAACAAAATATTTAATGTGTCTGAGTGTTTTTGCTTGAGTGTATTCATGTGTACCAGGTACATACCCTGTGCAGAGGTTGGGTTCCCTGGAACTGGAGTCATAGGAGAATGAAGCTAGGGGACACATTGGTCTGCTGTGAATTTGGAGCACTGACCTGTAGAGAATGTGAAGATTAGCTTGGGAAGAGGCAGGGAGAAGATGAAGAGGAGCGGTGCTTACCTCATCCTCTGCTGGGCATTTCACTGACCATGGGCAGACACCCAGAAGAAAAGAATCTGGAATGGGCCTTCTAAGACCTTTGAAGATTCTGCCATGCTCAGCCCCACTTCTTGATGGGCCTGACCTTCCCCCACTTTGTCACACTCCCCACTGGGCCTGGCCTTCCCCTCCTTCCTCTTGTTTGGGTAATTTCCCAGATGTTGGCTGTTCCTCTTCTGAGCAGTCACTCACACAGCTGCTGTCTCCTGATCTGAGAGTTCTCAGAGAATATTGTGTCTTCTCTTTCCCTACCTCTCCCTTTCCATTTCACCTGGATTATCTTGTTCTGTGGTTTTGGATCATACCTACTTTCCCTAAAATAAAGCGCTCTCCCTCAGCCGCAAGCTTAATTTCTTGGCACTGTTAATAGTATGATCTAGACAATATGTCCTATCCCAGACAATCTCTCATCTACACCTTGGATCCCAATCCCTATTACTATTACTATTGAAAAGTTCTTCTGTATTGATAGGTAGTCAGCAGAGTGCTACTTTGAGAGCAAATACAATCTATGACTTTGGATGAAGTACTTATTGGCCAAGACCATAATTCTAAACAATCCCGATTACTATTGAAAAGTTCAAACAAACAACCCACCTTTCAGTTCATGCTAATAACAGCTATTGGATTTTGTGATGTAGAACCACTCAGGCTTCATTGGTATCTCTGTGTGTATTATCCTTGTCCATGTGGATACAAATACACAGCATGGCTGGAGTGTCAACCTTCACCTTAACCAGTGCTCTGTGCTTTCACTTCGTCATGTCTCATTTCTTTAAAGGAAGGGGAACTTCTCTTAGTAAAGATTCCTCTTGAGGGGCTATGTTCCTTAAATCATGGTTTCACTTCAAAATGTGAGATGATACCACCCAGTGAGCCCCACCGGTGAAGCCATTTTTAATTTCCATCAGTGATAAACTATAGTAATACTTAGGGAACTGATAAATTTTCGTTTGCTATGTTTTAGGTGATGCTGCCATCTCGTGGCCAAGTGTGAAATTTTTTACAATTATGTTCTTGGCCAAAAAAGTATTTCACCCAAAGTCATGGACTATATTTGTTCTCAAAATACCACCCTGCTGACTACCTATTAATATAGAAGCCATTATATAGTTTTGCGTTGTCTGTAATTGTATGCTATTTACCAGAGAACATCATTACTGGATATTGATAAACTGACCTTAACATTTACACCAGAAGATAAAGATTAATTTTAAAATATTATCTTCCTATAAAGGTATTTGTTCTTGATTATAATGGTGCTGTTACTTATGAAAATGCCCTGTTATATTAAATTTCACATTTTTTGTTTTTTTGAATTTATTTTATTTTATTTTACAATATAATTCAACTTTACATATCAGCCATACAAAGTAGTGTTGAATGAAGCCTGGAGCTAACAATCTATAGCGTTTATTATTATTGCATTCTTAGGTTTTAGAGTAATTAAAGTACTTGGTTCATTTTAATAGTGTTTGTAGACAAGAAGAAATTCAGTTATACTTTTTCTTAGGTTGGGCCTTTAAATACGTTGACTTTATTGACTTTCCTTTGTGCTGTGATTAAAATGGCAAGCATAAAGGGGACATGCTTAGAAAGTATTGCCCCAGATTTTTACTCCTGGATAAACACTTTGTGTGTAGAATTATTTAGAGTAGGTAGAGGACTTCACCACAGTGGATGGTGATCTAATTCACTGGAGTCTGTCTGTCCATCCTTACTGCTCTGCATGGTTGATGAGTTGCATGCATCTACTTACAATCATTTGTTAGCATCCCACACCTTCCTCTGTCATCAGGAAGGCTTTGTAGGAGCACGTGACCTGTCCTCTGGATGTTCATGACAACATACATCTGAAGGTGAAGGAGGAAGATGTATCAAGTTTGTACAGTTTCATGAGTGTGTGTGTGTGTGTGTGTGTGTGTGTGTGTGTGTGTGTGTTTGTCATTCTTTGCCAAATAAACCCTTTCTCACTTAAGCTGCTTGGGGGTGGGGGGTATTTTATCACAGAAATGAAGATAAGATAGGAACCATGAAAGAACTGTTTTTGATGAGTCTCATGAGAGTCTGATGGTAAAGAGATTGAATATATATCTATATCTTAAACAGCTACATTAATTTGGGATCCAGACTTCACATGTCAGTAAAACTGTGTTAAGGACTATTCTAAACCCTTGGGATGAGGCACATCGAACACAGGTTCCATGATGATGCTTGTAGTACAAGCCAGGGATGTGGAGTTTGGGATGTCAGATTTCAACAAGAAGGTGTCCAGAAGGTAATGGGAAAGTGTCAGGGTACCTATTGTCTAGCTAAGTTGTCCATGGGCGATGCTTTACAGATTGACAGAGAAGTTTGAAGATTAAGGAGGCACAGGTTACCACTCCTGACCCCAAATCAAGTCACCTTTTTCTACCTAGTATCAGAAGTCTGAGTTTTGAAGTCATGTTGCCAGCTAGAACAGATTGATCTTTGCAGTCAGGATTATCTACATCATGGAATTCTGGGCAGCCAAGTCTAGACAGATGAGGTTTCCAGGAATGCCATAGAATGAACTCATTTTTTTTTCTGTTTTTTTTTTTTGCTTGTTTGTTTTTGAGACAGGGTTTCTCTGTGTAGTTTTTGGTGCCTGTCCTGGATCTCACTCTGTAGATCAGGCTGGCCTTGAACTCACAGGGATCTGCCTGGCTCTGTCTCCCGAATGCTGGGATTAAAGGCGTGCGCCACCACTACCCGGTGAACTCATTTCTTCAGAGTGATGTATTTGAAATTTCTCTCTTGGCTTTAAAGTTGAATACAATGACAGGAGCTTCAACAGCCATAATGAGAAAAACAAAAACAAAAACAAAAACAGTGGCTTCCAAAGTAAGTCCAAATTCTGAACATGACTACAAGCCCAAGTTTCTGAGTCTCTCCTTAGTGCAATGAATTTGTCTTGCTCTTCCTGCATTGCTTATACCTGGGATTCTTAATCATAAAGGAGCAGATACAATGTTTATTAATACTTTTTTTTTTTTTACAAAAGGTGTGTTGATACTCCCAATGCAACAGCTGGAAGAAAATGAATCAAAGAATCTATGATGTGGGGCTAGAGAGATGTCCTATGGGTTAAGATCACATATTGCTCTACCAGAGGACCCAGGGGGAGCTACGTATCAATGTAAATCAAAAGCGGGAGACCAAGTATCCATCTGAGGTAGTTGTGGGAAGGGGCTCCATCCTACCCAGCCTCTTTGTTCTAGTCACTTACACCTTCACTTGGTGGGACAAAGATTATCCATTCTAGGCATGACAATTTCTTTTACAATCTACCAATTCAGGTCATTCAAAAAGGCTCTTAACAAACACACATGTGATATTTGATCAAATATCTGGGATTCCTAATACCCAGCTGAACTGGCCTATTAATTTAATCAGCACACCAATAATACCAAGATATTAGTGTCTATGAAAGTACGTAAACGTACAAAAATGACATCACTTTGTTTTGCAAAAAGGGATGATGGATGTCATGGCCAGGTTCTGAGTTTGGTTGGGGCTTAGATGTTCAGCTGATGTAGCCCCTTTTCACTCACTCTCCAGAGTTGAATGGTCCTTGCTCTTTGGAGCTCATCTCTCAGCACTGGTCCTGCCTCATTATAGGCCCAGTATTTCCTCAGCTTCATTCTCAGACATTCCAATTTCACAGGCAAGTACATAGAAGGAGGGAACAGAGAAATGAACCATGGAGAGTTCATCGGTTTATCACCAGTTTATTAAAACTAACTGCCAAAAAAATAACCCTCATCCTCTGGTCCAGAGAGATACTCAATAACTTCATGTGCAGAGGTAAATAGATCGTAATTATTATAGAATGAATATCACAAAAAACAGGTTAACTGGCTACATACGACCAGGCAAGATAGGGAACAAAATACTTAATCAACAATAACAAGTATTATAATGAACAGAGTGATGTTTTCTTTGTGTTTTTATCCTTCTTTCTTTATACTTGGTTGTTGTAGGACTGGGTCGTAAACCTCTAGTCTTATGCTTGCTACATAAACATTCTGCTATTATTCAACACATCTTTGATCTATCCTTCTAGGAATTTTCTTATTTTTATTTTGCCACAGGGTCTAAGTTACCTAGGGTAGCCTTTAATTTACTCTGTAGCCCAGGCAGGGCTTCTGATCCCGAAGAAGGCTGCACCTGCAAGCTTGGATCAACACATCCAGTTTCCCTGTTTCTTACTCTCTCCTTTCTTTCTTGTACAATTCTACTTTCTCTGACTTTGGGGGTGTACATTAGTGATGCTGCTTTATAGGAAAGAAATTTGGGGCAGAATCAAGGAGACCTGGGGTTCAGTTATCCCATACAATATTTGTTAGCATTTTTAGTTCAACATTTTTTCTTCTTTTTATTCACTTGCAAGTGAGATATTGTCCTTAAAATAAGGCCCTTTTGACTTGGCATTAGTTTCAAGGGAGAACATTTGCTCTCTTAATTATATAGCCTGGAAAATAACAGAAGAATTTTTGTCTCCATAAATTATAGATGGAACCAAGTAATTTTGGTTTCAATCACATAATTCATTGCTAGGCTGTTCTCTCTGTCTCTCTGTCTCTGTCTCTGTCTCTGTCTCTGTCTCTCTCTGTCTCGTGTGTGTGTGTGTGTGTGTGTGTGTGTGTGTGTGTGTGTGTGTGTGTGTGTGTATGTGTTTCTCATCTTTATGGATGTTAAGCAAGAACTCTACACAGAAGCATGTCCCCAGTCCTATAAAACTTATTTGTTGGTTAGGTTTGGGAGATTCACTAGGGTGATGGATATAATATATTTATGCATCAATATTCTATGAAACTGAATTTTCTGTGAAATTGTTGAAGAGCATGGAAATGAATGTTTCTTAAATACTAACACCCACTCTAGAAATGATTAGAATCCTGGTGAGTAAATATTATCTTATCAGAATTCTATATTTAATCTATTGGCAAAAACTGTAAGAGATTATCAGATTATTTTGTTTGCTAATTTCTTTGTATTTTTAAAAGTCCTAGAAAAAAATGAAAGGAGTGGCTGAGAGCTTATGTTTACAGAAAAGAGGAAGAAGATGGGCTGGCAGGATGGCTCAGCATGTAAGGTGCGTCTTGCACAAGCTTGATGATAAGAGTTTGGACCTCAGATGTCACATAAAAGTGGGAGGAAAAAGCAGGCTCCATAAAAATGGCCTTCTGATTTTCACCTGTGTTTCATGGCATATTATATTCATGCATCACACCCCCCTTACACACACACACATACACACACACACACACATACACACACACACACACACACACACACACCCTCCAGTCATGTAAAACAAAATGTAGATTTTAGAGGTGACATTTAAGAGAAAGGGCGAGCTCCAGAATGGCTCAAAAATTCTTGTCTTATTGAACCCTGTTTTGTTGTGTTAGGTTGTTTTCTCTTGGAGATCTGCTCTTTTCTGAAGGGAAGCAAAGGAGGAGTGGATCTAGGGAGAGGGAAGATGGGGGGCAGAGTGGAGGGAGGGGAAACTCTGGTCAGGATGCATTGGATGAGGGAAGAGTCTATTATTTGCTTATTGCCTTTACATATATTTTCTAAGCCCCAGTGAATAACCTGTTATATATGACCTAAAAAAATTGGATAAAGGTTCAGTAGTGTTTTGGATCCCCTATGAACAAGGCTGGTGCGATTAGGAATGCCTATTTCCAAGTGATACCTATTTCCAAGAATACCTACAAATACGACAGGATGAGTGAATTTTTCTATATTTATAATAATAAAACAGGCACAGAAAAGTAAGGGTCCGCACACATCCTCCTGACCCACCACTGTGAAGTATCAAGGATAGATTTCCTGGAGGCAAGCTTGCAAAGTGCATGTCTATTATTTATGACTTTCTGCTCCTTTTTTCAATCAGATGCACACTGGGAGATAAGTGTGGAGGGAACCAGAGGCTTCTCTTTATTTCTTTCTATGTGTTCTCTGATTGCTCTGCTTTGCACTTACTCTAGACCTTTAATAATACTCAAGCCAACTGTTCTTTCTGTTCAAGGGTCACCCCAGTCTACATAAGTTAAAGTCAAATGAAAGCGCACATTTAAATCTCATACAATCTCTTTTACTAAGATCTTAAAAGTGTATTTGTCTTTATACCCTAAATAAGTGTAGTCTTTACCCCTCATCAAGGAATCTTCTCTTTTGCCACAGACAGAGACCACATAGAAAATCAAAATCAATCAAATTGCAGAGCTGTGGAGCCCTCTCCCAACGGATACATCTACAAAACACTCGCATACGTAAGGTTCTGGAAACATTGCAGAATATGAAGGGGTGGGATGGGAGATTGTAAGAGCCAGAGAGGGTCAAGGAGTTTTCTGGGAGATTGTGTCTCTTAGTAACATCAGATGTTGAGGCCTATACTGATCAGCAGAAGTTTACCCTGAGGCCATGATATATGGAGAAGAAATTTAATTCCTTGTCTAAAACTAGGAACATGCTTGGTAAGGCCAGTAAAAGGCTGGAACCAGGGCCGTGGGAGCTTTTCCCTGAGGACCTTATATATAGGGAGGGATGTAGCTCATTTTCTAAGACCGGGAATATGCTTGGCAGAGCCAGTAATGGCCTGGGGCCAGGGATTATGAGGAGCTATGGCTTCAGATCCTGAGAATCCAACTCTTCCCACCATACAGGGCTATGATTATCAGTCCCAAGGTCCCTATGTGCTCAGTCTGTAATGCTTTTGAGATACCCTGTGTTCTCCTTGTGCAAAAATGTTTGTTTAACTTTTTTTCTGACTTAGTCCCATTGTATGATAGTTTTTGCTGATTCTGTTTCATTTATTCTCTGGATGTAGTATATTAGATGCTCTGCTTCTTAGTAACCTTACTTGTGTAAGACCTGCTGATTCCAAACTTCCTTATCTTCTCTATTTTCTATCCTCTTTATCTTCTGATTTCATGGTCTTCTCTTTCAGGCCCTGTCAATGAAGAACAACTTGCTGGTCCAGGTCAATCAGAAGTATAGCCATAAAGTCTAACCTATATTACTACCCAGACATGAGCTGAATAAGGACCATATTAGTGAGCACATGCCAACCTGGATGGAGAAAAGATCAGAAGGCCTCAACCCTACACAAAGAATCATAGGCATCTAAGAAAAATTGGGAGCGGAGAAGTGATCTTCCCCAGGGAAGCGCACACAAATTGGTTTTCCAGTGCCAAAAGGTCAGCCCTGAAACATACATACAAATAACATTATACAGACTGAGCAGGTTATAGTAAGGGATATACATACATACATGCATCCATATACACATACATACATATATACATACATACATACATACATACATACATACATACATACGTAAGGTGGTTTGAATGAGAATGGCCCTCATAGGCTCATGGATAGATTTGAATACTTCATCACCAAAGAATGGCACTATTGAAAAGGTTAGGAGGTTTGGCCTTGTTGGAAGAAGTAAGTCACTGGGGGTAGGCTTTGAGGCTTCAAAAAATAAATAAATAAACAAATAAATAAATAAATAAATAAATAAATAAATAAATAAACCTATTTTAAGCCCAGAGTCTCTGCTCTCTTCTTGCTTCCTGTGTATCCAGATGTAGAACTCTCAGCTACTTATCCAGTACCATGTCTGTCTGCACACAGCCATGCTTTCCACCATGATGACAATGGACTAAACCTCTAAAACTATAAGTAAGCCCAAATTAAATGCTTTCCCTTATAGAAGTTGTTATGGTCACAGCACAGAACACTGGCTAAGACAACACACACACACACACACACACACACACACACACACACACATATATATATAATATGATTCAATGAAATGAAAACAAAATAGAATATGCAGATTTGGAAAATCAGGCTCACTCCCAGATAATAATGGCAGATAATGTTATTTTTCACTTAAAGTGACTTCACCCATCCAGAACCTACAGAACTCCCTGTATTTTCTAATCACAACTTTCCAGTTCTGCTTGTTGTCTGACCTTGACATCCCTGGTGTTTTGACAGATGAGATGGTTCTGCTGAGCACCTAGGAGCAGGTGATGTTAAAACAGGTCACTGAGCTTCAGACAGTGGATGACTGAGCTGTTGGAATATTAGGATGTCAGTATTTAAACCTGTAAATGGGCTTTGTCATATTACACATTCAATTCTCTGTCAATCTCCATGATTTTTCTTCAACAATTTACATCTTTCATTGAACACTTACATCATATGATATAGGCCTGCATACAATGTGTGTTATTTCTTTGCATTATTATTCTGAGTTAGGCATATGCAAGTTTAAAGCAAAAATTATGAGTAGTGATACACAGGAAAACAAGAAATGGAAGCCAAGACAAAATAATTTTCCAAAATATGAATAAAATAGTATAAAATAGCATTCTCATTATGGAACCAAGTTTCATGGGTGTATTAGTCGGGGTTCTCTAGAGTAATAGAAACTTATACAATAAATCTATCTGTCTCTCTGCTCCCCTTCTCTCTGTCTCTTTCTATCTCTCTTTCTCTTCCTTCTCTCTCTCTCTGTCTCTCTGTCTCTCTGTCTCTCTCTCTCTGTCTCTCTCTCTCTCTCTCTCTCTCTCTCACACACACACACACACAGGTTGTGGTCCAGCTAATCCAACAATGGATGGCTATTAATGGAACATCCAAAAATCCAGAGTTGCTCAGTTCACACTTGGATGTCTCCTCTGGTCTTCAGTAGATGCTGGAATTCCAAAGAAGTAGCCTATAATGCCACTGAAGGAAAGGACTTCCTAGCAAGGTGAGAGCAGGCAGGCAAAAAGCAAAAGCTTCCTTCTTCTATGTCCTTAAATAGGCTTCCAGCAGAATATGTGGCTCAGATTAAAGGCATGTATCTTCCCACTTCAAGATTTGGATTTAAAGTGGTTCTTCCTACTTCAGATTAAGCAAAAATCCCTCACATTTATGCCCTCCATATTTGGAATTTGGTCAAGTGACAACCAACAGTAGCCATCACACTGAGGGTCATGAGTTACTCATTTTTTCCTTCTTATCCATTTTGTATTATTTCCCAAACTGTCATATTTGTGCTCATGGATTCAGTTCTAAAGATTATTTAATCACATTTGTTTCTGGATATTAAAATGTATTTTTTCACTTTGAAGAAATAAGTACACTGTTAAAAATTAAGTGCAATTCAGTATATATACATACATGCATATATAAAATATAAATTAATCTTGCAATATATGAATATGCTATGTAATTCTAACCAGAGTACAGAATGATTATTGCACCTCACATATTTATCATTTTGTGATAAGAACACAAGATGCACATTCAATAGTTTTGAGGAATGTAATATACTGTCTTGACCTAAACTCCACTAGTTGGGCAGCATACATTTTAAAATTACTCTTCCTATGTAACAGAGAGTTTGTATTTTTTGGTACATGAATGCCCACCCCCTGAAACTATCATTATACTGTTTCTAAATATTTGGATTCATATAATGTAAAACTGTTGAACTCACAGTAGTGGAGTAGAATAGTGGTAAGTCCTGGGAGGAAGGGCAGATATGGAAGTAGGATCTTAAGGCTACAAACTTGCAGTTATGTTAGATAAATAAATGCAGAAATCTAACACACAACACGAGAAATATACTAAATTATGTACATTAAATATTTGCTTAGACTAATTTCAGATGCTTTTACACATGAATGTACACACACACACACACACACACACACACACACACACCACACCACACCACACCACACCACACAAACCCCATAAAGGTACATATGGAAAAATGCAATGTGATGGGAGGTTCATTTGCTTGATTGTGAAAATACCTTCATTTAACCAATGTATCAAAAGACCACGTTGTGCCTGCTAAGTACATAATAAATAAAAAGCAAGCTTCAACTGAGGTACGAGAACGCAATTATGTACTTGTCAATATGCCGTCTTACTGTGTATTACAGAATTTAGAACTGGTCTGCAAACTATTCTTATTTTAAATTTCTCACTGCTCGCGCTCGCCAAGCTTCCTCAGCAGCATTTGCTTAGTGCTGCTGTCAACATCGTCTTATTTATTGCGTGTGCCGGCGACTGGGAGTCGTTTCCCCTCTTTGCATCATAACCCTTTATTGTCATATTAAAAGGAAAAGGAATCAAAATTGGCTCTTTGTACAACTTTATTGCCTCATTTTTCATCACGGCCAAACAGAGCTTCCACCTCTAATTCGTAAGAACTTTTTCTTTTCTCCTAGAATCTTTATTTTACTGACTTCTTGTTTATTTATGTCTTACTTTATTTGTGATATTAACTTCTGTCACCCTTGAAATATTAAAGAAATGTATTTGTGTGGTTTTCAGGAGCATCCACTTTTATCTTCTTCTTTTTGGTTATTTTCCTTTGTGCCACACTGCAGGGTTACTTTTTGTTGTCAGTGACTTCCTTGTCCTTTGTTCTATGTCAATATCCAGGGACTTGTGCCAGGACGTTAAAAGAATTTGCATTTTATCTGACACATATTGCTTCCTTCCTGTGCTCAGGATTTATGAGTAAATGACAATGGACACAAAATGAGTGAACGATTCCTTATCAATTGTTTCACGTGATGTTCTTGAACTTTGTTCCCCAGAACATGTGATGTCTTCCTTCAGAAGTGTCTGTGGCCTTTATTTCTGATTGTGAGTTTGACTGGAGTGAGAATTACTGGTTTAGAAGAGCACACTTCTTGATGTGTCTGAGTCTAGTTTGCAAGGGAATGTACCATCCAAAGAAACGATTAATGGAATCCCGACTACCTGACATAAGATATTTGACAAACTTGTTTTAAATTTTTTCATATCTTAGTCTCAAACTATATTTCAAAACTTCATTTGTGCAAGAAAAAAATAACAATTCAATTAGAGAAAAGTCTTCATAAAGTCGTCTATACAATATACGTTTAGAGATTTGAAGCTCATGATCGCTTTATTTAAACCCAGACTTAAAATAAAACCAAGTCTCTGTATTTCCCAAGAGCATATTAAACAAGCGTCTATTGATGCCACAAGACCGTGTTTGTAATATTGCTTCAGTTTGCATACCACCATCTGTCATGATCAGTGTTTACCCAGGTGCACCTTGCACTCCCTATGTAAGGCAGGTGGTCTGTAACCTATCTGGATGGGAAGTTCTGGAAAACAATTGGGTCTCACACCTTCCATCTATAGCTTTGCCTTCCCTTCCAGGACCTGTTCATCCTGACATTTTGGGACATGTTCACAGCTCAACTGACTCCAAAAATAACACATGCTGCCTGTGTGCAGGGTGCATCCCAGCTATCTTTTTCTGAGAAGCCTGCATTTCCATGGAAACCAGACAGGCAAAAAAAAAAAAAAAAAAAAAAAAAAAAAAAAAAAAAAAAAAA
>CABHPH010136311.1:0-40707 GCA_902168325.1 Peromyscus nudipes
CTGTCCCTTGTTGATCTACACTCGTTTGTCCAGTGTTTTCCCTTACCACACCTTCTGCATACTCCAGAAGGAAGGGGCATTCTGTTGCCAGTGTTCTTTGAAGAAACATTATTTCTAGGAATCACCTGTTTACAGTCCCTTTTTAAATGTCCTTGCTTTCCACATCCAAAACATCTAACATTTCTCAAACCCTTTGACATTGCTTCTCCTACCCACATATCATCCTGGTCATGAGACTCAACATTAACTGTATCTCTAATCCAATCTTCCAAAGGTGCAGATCTTGCCTTTAATGGTCTGATTATTCTTTTGCATGCTGCATTTGCGTTCTCAAAAGCCAAAGATTCAATTATTATCTGACTAGCCTCTAAATTCGGAACCATTCTCTGTACTGCTGAAGTTAATCTTTGTAAAAAGTCTGTGAAAGATTCTTTTGGGCCCTGTATAACCTTTGTGAATGACTGAGTTTTTTTTCCTGGTTCCTCAACTCTGTCCCATGCATTTAAGGCTGCGGTTCGACATAGAACTAGGGTTTGGACATCATATAAACATTGTGCTTGTACTGAAGCATATTGGCCTTCTCCAATAATCTGATCCTGGCAGATTTGTATTCCATTATCCCTCCATTGTCTTTCTATATTTTTAGCCTCGTTGCTGAACCACATTTTAAACTGGAGATTTTGTCCAGGCTCAAGAACAGCCTGTGCTAAATCCCGCCAGTCCTTTGGTAAAATCTTATTACAAGTTGACCAGGTGTTTAACATTTGTTTTACATATGGAGAATGCATGCCATAAGATGCTATTTCCTCCTTAAATCTTTTTAAGTCTAACATTTCAACTGGAATCCAAACATTTTGTTCATTCTCTTCACCAGGTAGTTGCTCTATGGTTACCGGATAAATTAAAGGTGATTGTGTGAAAACAGGTTTTCTTTCTGTAACCTTATGATTCAATTTTGAAACAACTTCACTGTTAATTTCGTCTGTCTGAATTTGAATTTCTCTATAATTCATTTTTACAGGTTTAACAGGTTTTTCTGAGACTGTTATCCTGGCACTTAAATTGACTATCTTTTTAAATTGTACAATGAGGATAAGAAAAGTAATAAGCTGAATAATTCGATCAATATTAATATTCTCATATAGCTGTTCCATTGTCAGAGTGCCTAAAATTTCAAACAAAGCCCAATTTTCTTCCAATGTACACATAAAGCCCATTTTTTTTATGTAGAAAAAAATTCTCTTTTAAATAGATATGTTAATTGACTTACCAAGTCTTCGTAGAACAGTAGAAATTCGAGGGAATTTCAAAACAGCCACCTGGTGTTCGAGGTGTGAATCCAGAGAAAGAGAGAGAGCAAAAAGAGCGTAGCGGCTTGACCCAAGTCAAGCCTTAGCTTTACAGGCAGGGGTCCTGTTCAGCAGGGCAGGCCTGAGTTGTTTGTAACACTAGCTTTAAACAAGTAGCAACAGCTGCGGCTCAGACAGACCTAGGCCCGAGCTAGGGAGCCGGGCCACTCAGGCCGGAACCTGGACCTGCGGCCAAGCAAGCCAAGCGGTTTTTAATGGATTCTTGTCACGTTGGGCGCCAAATGTAGATGTAACCAACCGTCTTATAAATAAGAAACACAGAACCAATGCAAAGAAGAAAGCCAAGAGGTCAGAGCTAAGAGCTAAAACCTTACCCTTCCTCCTGCAGTGGTCCTACCTCTCCGAAGGGGAACGCTACTTCCTGTTTAAAGTCTTTATATAGTCTCTGTTCTGCCTTCTCATTGGTTGTAAACCCAACCACAGGACTGCCTCATCACGGTCTGTCTGTATAGACCTCCAGGTGTTCTGTGGTTAGTATTGAGATTAAAGGCATGTGTATCCAATGCTGGCTGTATTCCTGAACATACAGAGACTTACCTAGCTTTGTCTACCAAGTGCTGTGATCACAAGCGTACACCACCACTGCCCTGCTTTCCTATGGCTTGCTAATAGCTCTGACCCCCAGGCAACTTTATTTATTAACATACAATTAACATTTTGGTACAAAAGAAAAATATCACCATACTTAACAAATGCTTTTTGTGAGGCTACAGTTACCTTGATACCCAAACCACACAAAGATGCAACAAAGAAAGAGAATTACAGACCAATCTCCCTCATGAACATTGATGTAAAAATATTCAATAAAATACTGGCTAACTGAATCCAGGAACACATCAAAAAAAATTATCCACCATGACCAAAATAGGCTTTATCCCCGGGATGCAAGGATGGTTCAATGTACGAAAATCTGTTAATGTAATACACCATATAAACAAACTGAAAGAAAAAACCACATGATCATCTCATTGGATGCTGAAAAAGCCTTTTACAAAATCCAATACCCCTTCATGACAAAGGTTCTAGAGAGATCAGGAATACAAGGAACATACCTAAACATAATGAAGGCAATTTACAGCAAGCCAACAGCCAACATCAAATTAAATGGAGAGAAACTCAAAGCGATTCCACTAAAATCAGGAACAAGACAAGGCTGTCCACTCTCCCCATACTTATTCAACATAGTACTTGAAGTTCTAGCTAGAGCAATAAGAGATCAAGGGCATACAAATTGGAAAGGAAGAAGTCAAACTTTCACTATTTGCAGATGATATGATAGTATACATAAGTGACCCCAAAAATTCTACCAGGAAACTCCTACAGCTGATAAACTCCTTCAGTGAGGTGGCAGGATACAAGATTAACTAAAAAAAATCAGTAGCCCTTCTATATACAAATGATAAATGGGCTGAGAAAGAAATCAGAGAAACATCACCCTTTATAATAGCCACAAATAATATAAAATACCTTGGGGTAACTTTAACTAAGCAGGTGAAAGACCTATATGACAAGAACTTTAAGTCCTTGAAGAAAGAAATTGAAGAAGATATCAGAAAATGGAAAGATTTCCCATGCTCATGGATAGGTAGAATTAACATAGTAAAAATGGCAATCTTACCAAAAGCAATCTACAGATTCAATGCAATCCCCATCAAAATACCAACACAATTCTTCACAAACTTGGAAAGAACAATACTTAACTTTATATGGAAAAACAAAAAACCTAGGATAGCTAAAAGAATCCTGTATAATAAAGCAACCTCTAGAGGCATCATGATCCTTGACCTCAAGCTCTACTATGGAGCTATAGTAATAAAAACAGCTTGGTACTGGCATAAAAACGGACACGTGGACCAATGGAATCAAATTGAATACCCTAACATTAATCCACATATCTATGAACATATGATTTTCAACAAAAAAGCCAAAACTGTACCATGGAATGAAGAAAGCATCTTCAACAAATGGTGCTAGCATAACTGGACGTCAATATGCGGATGATTGCAAATACATTCATATCTATACCATGCACAAAAACTCAAGTCCAAGTGGATCAAAGACCTCAGCATAAATCCAGTTACACTGAAATTGATAGAAGAGAAAGTAGAAAGTAATCTTGAACGCATTGGCACAGGAGACCACTTCCTAAATATAACACCAATAGCACAGACACTGAGAGCAACAATTAATAAATGTGACCTCCTGAAACTGAGAAGCTTTTGTAAATCAAAGGACACAGTCAATAAGACAAAATGACAGCCTACAGAATGGGAAAAGATCTTCACCAACCCCACATCTGACAGAGGGCTGATCTACAAAATATATGAAGAACTCAAAAAGCTAGACTTCAAAATACTGAACAATCAAAATAAAAAATGGGCTACAGAACTAAATAGAGAATTCTCAACAGAAGAATCTCAAATGACTGAAAGACACTTAAGGAATTGCTCAACATCCTTAGTCATCAGGGAAATGCAAATCAAAACAACTCTGAGATACCATCTTACACCTGTCAGAATGGCTAAAATCAAAAACACTGATGACAGCTTATGTTGGAGAGGATGTGGAGCAAGGGGAACACTCCTCCACTGTTGGTGGGAGTGCAAACTTGTGCAGCCACTCTGGAAATCAGTGTGGCGGTGTCTCAAATAATTGGGAATAAGTCTTCCTCAAGACCCAGCTATACCACTCTTGGTCATATACCGAAGGAATACTCAATCATACCACAAGGACACATGATCAACTATGTTCATAGCAGCATTATTCATAACAGCAAGAACCTGTAAACAACCTAGATGCCCTTTAACTGAAGAATGGATAAAGAAAATATGGCACATATACACAATGGAGTATTACTCATCAATAAAAAACAATGATATCATGAATTTTGCAGGCAAATGGATGGAACTAGAAAATATCATCCTGAGTGCAGTAACCCAGACTCAGAAGGACTAACATAGTATGTACTCACTCATAAGTGGATATTAGATGTGAGGGAGGGGATGGCCAGGGTGCACCCCACAGCTCCAGAGAGGCTAGCTAACAGGGAAGACCCTAGGAGGGACACATGGATGACCCAGTGAAGGAGAAGTGGATGAGATCTATATGAGCGAACTGGGTGTGTGTGGAGGGTGGCAGAGGGCAAGGAGTGGGGGATGAGAACATAGGGAAATGGGAGGATCGAGCTGGTTCAGGGACAGAGTGAGAGGGCAGGGAGGGAGATACCATGATAGATGAGGACATCATGGGAATAGGAAAAGACAGGGTGCTAGGGAGGCTCTTAGGAATCCACAAGAATGACCCCAACTTTGACTGCTGCCCCTGGTCCAGGGGGTGCCTGTACTGGTCTACTCTGGTGACCAGTCTAGTGAATACCCTAACTGTCATCATAGAGCCTTTGTCCAGTGACTTACGAAGGCAGATGCAGAAATCCGTGGCCAGGCTGAGCTCTGGGAATCCAACTGATGAGAGAGAGGAGGGATTCTGCAGGCCGGGAATGTAGAGATCATGATGAGAAGATGTGTACAGATGACTGGCCACACTAGTGGAAGCCCATGAACTGTGGACTGGTGGCTGTGGAGCCCCCATGGGACTGGACTAGGCCCTCTAGATATGGAAGATGGTTGTTTGGTGGGAACTGCTTGGGGGGCACACAGGCAGGGGGATCGGAATTCGTCCCTGGTGCTTGGGTAGGCTTTTGGGAATCCAGTGCCTGTTGTGTGATGCCTTGTGCAGCCTTGGTGCAGTGGGAAGGGGCTTGGACCTGCCTAGACTCAGTGTGCTGGGCTATGCTGATTCCCCATGGGAGACCTTGATTTGGGGGATGTGGGGTGGCTTGGGAAAAAGGGCTGGGGGTGGGAGGAGGGAGGAGGCAGGATCTGTGGGTGGTATGTAGTGTGAATAGAAAAGTTCTTAATAAAGAAAAATAAAAAAAGATAAGAAAAAGGAAAAAGGGGGGAAAAAAACCTAAAATGTGGGAAGTTGGCCATGGCCACTAAGTCCTGTAATCCCAGCACTTAGCTCAGTCATTCTCAACCTTCTTAATGCTATGATCCTTCCATACAGCTGCTCATGTTTTGGTGACCTCTTAACGATAAAATTATTGCTACTTCATAACTGTAATCTTGCTACTGTTATGAATTATAATGTAAATATCTGATATACCACCCTTGTGAAGGAGTCATTTGACCATCAAAAGGGAAGCCCCAGACCACACCCATTCCTAAGTCTCAGGTCCCAATACCCAGAAATACATTTTACCTGGAACTCCCAGTGGCCACATCTATCAAACCCCGAAGACTTTCCTACTGGCAACACACAGCCACTAAGGAACAAAACACCCATCGAACAAAGATAAGACCAGATATCAGTACCTAGAATTACAATTTTTCCAATCCTAGAATGTTAGCATTCAAGCATTTACACTGACCAGCTCTCAGGGACCTAGTAGGACACAGCAGCAGCAGCAGCAGCAGCAGCCAAGATGTGACACTGTAGCTACTATAGCCACCAAGCAGAGCACTCTCCCTATGCTCATTCACTAGATCCCCTTAGAAAAGGCAAGCCCTTCTCTCCCCCTCTCTCTTTCCTTCTGCCCTCACTCAGAGGCTGCCTCTGCACATCCCCACAACAAACCTCCCATGTGAGCTCTGTTGTATGGTGTGACTTTGTGGTGCTCCTTGGCTCCAACCCGCCAAGATTGCCTTCCACCACTAAACTATCACATTGATGCTGAGACTTGGCAGGTTCTCCTGGTAGCTCCTTCTGCCCACTAGCAGTTTGAGGCACACCAGGACCCTTTACCCAGTCTACCTATAACAGGCTCATTTTCCAACTAACTGATTGCTGGGCACTTCACCCAACACCAGCCATGATTATTAAGTTCCCTTTTTCCAGTCGGCCTAAAATGCTTCCTTGGATCCATGGGAGTGACTGTTGAACATCCAGTACCCCTCTGGTATTGTTGGAGGCAGAGGAACCCCAGCACACTCTTTAAGGCTGTGGTTGACCCTTTTTGCCAACACTTACCTCTTTCCATTTCCCATGAGTGTGGTTTCTCGCCCTTTGGCCTCGTTTTCAAGCTCTAGTACCAGGTGACCGAGTCTCACTCGGCCGTTAGCCCTTGGCACCTGTTCAGTGTGTGATGACTGGCTGGACAGCTTGTGACCGCTCAATCCAATCCTTCCTGGATCTTCCTCCTCTACCTCACTCATTGGAATTGCATCCTCCACCATACCTCCAAGCTCGCCACTGGGATGCCCTTTGGAAAACCTTAGATATCCAGCACTTGACTTAAGGGCTTAACTTATCCACCTTTACAGTCAAATCTGGCCCCAGTACCCCTTAAACAATCAGTCCAAGTGGCCACTTACTGGCATCCTAGATCCCAATATTATACAGAACCTTTGCAACTTCTGCCAGTGATTGCGTAGATGGAGGAGGTTCCCTATGTCCAAGCTTTCACAAGCCCTCCCTCTGTTCTTTCTTCCTGTTCCCCTGCTCAGCTCCTGCTAGCCATGAAGCCTGCTAAGGTACATGTCCCCTTTTCACGAAGTGAATTCTCTCAAATAGAAAAAACACTGGGGTCTTATGTGTCAAACTCTGCTTACTTTCATTAAAGAATTCCAATGCTAGTTTCTGACAGTGAAGCAGCAGCCTCTGCCGCCAAAGCAGTTACGTCATCACCTGTCGCCAGGTGCCTTTCCGCTGTCAGCTGTGCGACACGTGCACCCTTTAAAACTGCCCGCCTGGTGCAGGTCTCTCTTTACCTCTCTTGTCTCTCATCTCTCTTGCCTTTCTCTCCTCTTCACCTCTAATTTCTTCTCTTGCCTCTTCTTTCCTCTTTCCCGTCTCTTCTTCCTCTCGTCTGTCTGCTTCTCTCAAGTCCCCACTGCCACACGGCCTTTCACTCTTCCACTCTCCCTCTCCCGATAAATCCGCTAACTCCGTTGCATTTGGCATGTTTGCTGAGTGGCATACCTTGACAGAGCCCTCCGAAAGTTATCGCTTCACACTGGGACCCTTCCTGCCTGCTCCACTAGCAACAGATCTGCTCCCTCTCACCTGAAGCAAGTCTGCTTTCTTGTTTGCCGGCGGCTTTGCCTTCCATTCAGTACCAACAATTGGGTCTCTTGCAGGGTTTCATTTCTAAAGCCCAGTCCTCTCCTCAGCTCCTGGCTTTTCTCAAAGTCCTGGTACCAGGCAACTGTGTCTCTCTAGGACTCAGAGCCTTTGACCCTGGTCTTGTAGGACAATGTACTGGACAGCTTGTGCCCACTTAGTCTGATCCTCCCTGGATCCCGGGGATGCCAGAACATTCAGGCTTTGGATCCTTTTCCTCTGCCTCATCCTTGGGAACTGTGTCATACACCTCCTAGCTCCCATTGGGATGTCTTTTGGAGACCCAATAACCACTCCTTTCAAATCAAATCTGGCCTCAGTATACCTTGGACCAGGTGGTTGGGGAACAGAGAAAGAATTCTCCACTTTTCCTTTGCTCCAAGACCTGCTTGTTTCTGTCTGCTCTCCCTTGCTAAATGCCCCATCCATATTTGCTGCAATGTGGGGGGCAGCGATGGAGAGACTAGCTTCATCTTGCTCAGCACACACTGTTTCTCCCTTTCTTTTAATTTATTCAACTCCTGTTTAAGATGTGTGTGTGTGTGTGTGTGTGTGTGTGTGAGAGAGAGAGAGAGAGAGAGAGAGAGAGAGAGAGAGAGAGAGAGACTTGGATTTAAATCTGTATGTGTGAATGTAAGCTGGATTTTACTCTGCGAGTATGTGTATGTAACTTGAATTCAATTCTGCATATACGTGCATCTAACGATGACATTTCTTAGTCCTAATGAGCAATCTGTTCATTGTATCTCCTTTTAGACTAAGAAAGCAAAAATCTCAAATATTTTGGATTGATATGGACTTTTGTATGATGATAGAAATATAAGGTTAGATTTGTTACAACATACTGTATATGTGATTCAACTCTGATTTAGAATATACTCTATATGGTGATAAAAATTTAAGGTTATAAAGGCCTATTCAGATTAACAAAAGCTGATTTAGAGATTTACATCTAAGTACTTATGTCTTTGCCAAGTGTTCAATGCCAAGCTTCTAGAGAATTTAGATAAATGGCAGCATATGTTTGATAAATAAGATACTTGATAAATTAGATATGTATCCTATAATGAAGTTTCTGATCCCCTGAGATGGTCCTTTTCCCAGTGTTGGGCATTTGGGCAGGGGCCCCCATGGCTTGTCAAGGGCAATGCTGGCCTCCATACTCTGCTCACAGGCCACATTCCAACTCACAAGATCCTCTTCTCCTGTTCCTGTAACACAAATTCCTAAATGGTCTTATAATAAAAACCTAGGGCCAGATATTGAGGTAAATGCTGAAAGATCAGAGAAACAAAGGAACAAGCCACAGCTCACATCGCCAACTCCACGAATCCTCTGACTGAATGTCTCTGAGTCCTCACCCGAAAGGCTCTAGCTGAAAAAGTCTCTAGCTGAAAGAGACACTTCTGAAAAAACAAAAACAAAAACAAAAACAAAAAACAAAAAACTTTAGTTCCTGTCTCCTCATGCTTTATATACCTTGTTCTCTGCCCAGCCATCACTTTCTGGGATTAAAGGTGTGTGTGCTTCCCAGTTCTGGGATTAAAGTTGCGTGCCACCACTGCCTGGCTCTGTTTTCTCTCCTAGACTGAATTCACGCAGTTGGGGACGGCTTTGAACTCACAGAGATCCAGAATGATCTCTGCCTCTGGAGTGCTAGGATTAAAGGTGTATGCCACCACTGCCTGGCCTCTGTGTTTAATCTAGTGGCTTGTTCTGTTCTCTGATCTTCAGGCAAATTTTTAGGGTACACAATATATCACCACATTTCCCCTTTTTTTGTCTAAAATAATAAAAGAAGGTTATAACTGATATAAGAAAATCTATGTACAATAAGTATATACAATATATAAAGTCAAGAATTACATTAACAATGTCCAGTCCATTAATATTTGGCAGATTCAGAGAAAGTACTCTATTGTTTATCCTATTTTGGTAAATCCAAAGTGTTGTACCTAATTCACTTTCTATCCCAACTTATATTACCAACCGAACACTATCTTTTGATGGCTTTCAAACTTATACATTTTACACCTCTTTAGTGAGTTTCTTTTCTGAATTTGTTAACAAGAAAAACTACAACTATAACTATCTAATAATCTTCAACTCCCTCAGAGACCCAAAAAGGAAATGATATTAACTGAGTAAGAAAGAAGTGCAAACAAGTGACTTCTAAAAAATGTGAGAAATGACAGAAACAGCTGGCTGCCTGGACAGCTACCCAAGGTTCCTCTGCAACATTGGGGCATCCATCTGTGGCCTACAGGCCTAGCATGTCTGAGACATTTTTCTGTGAAGCAGGATTTTCTGAAGGGCCTTCCTACCTCATCTTGGCAAGGCTCTCAGTCCTTTCTTCTGTGTCCTCCTTGTCCACTTTGGAGAGCATACTATCAGCAGTTGAGGCGAGGGCATTTTCTTGCTCAGTGACTAACATTTGCTGCAAAGAAAGTAAACTCCATAAGGAGTTTCTTCAATGCCCATCATCTTCTCTGAAGTAGATTGGTGCTGCCAGGAGCAGACATGTTTCGTTGTCATAAAAAAATGACCTATGTTATTAAAACATCTTAAATGCCATATTCTATAGATCTCTGATGTGTTTGAAGATGACCTATCATTAGTTCAATGTCTGCATTTACCACACCTTCTGCATGATCCAGAAGGGAGAGACATTCTGTTGCTATTGTTCCTTGAAAAAACATTATTCCTAGGAACACCCTGTTTACAGTCCCTTTTCAGATGACCTTGTTTACTGCAATTGAAACATATAACATTACTATTTTTCTCCAAACTTCTGGAAATCACCTCTCCTATCCAAGCATCATCATGGTCATGAGATTCAAAATTTATTGTATCTCAGATCAATTGCTATCTTACATTTAATGGCCTAATTATCTTTTTGCCTTGTGCATTAGCATTTTCAAAAGCCAGAGATTCAATTATTATTTACCTAGCTTCTAAATTTGATATCATTCTATTTACTGCTGAAGTCAGTTGTTGTAAGAAATCAGTGAAGCTTTCTTTTGGACCCTGTATAACTTAAGCAAATGACTCAATTTTCTTTCCTATTTCTTCAATTCTGTCCCAAGCATTCAAGAACGCCATGTGGCATAAAGCAAGGGTGTGGTCATCATATAAAGATTGTCTTTGTATATCAGCATAAACACCTTCTCCAAGAAGTTGATCTTGGCAAATTTCAATGTATCTAGCCCTCCTCTGTTGTTCAATGATCTTAGTCTCAGCTTTCCATTAGGTCCTCTATTGTAATTGGGGACCAGCCTCTAAGACTGCTGTAACCAAATCTCTCCAGTCTTGAGGGATAATTCTATTACAAGTTGAGTATGAGTTTAACATCTGTTTCACAAATGGAGAGTGCATATCATATGAGACTATTGCTTCTTTGAATCTCCTCAAATTTAACATTTGCACAGGAGTCTAGTCAGCTCTTACACAGCCTTGAGCATTTGGCAATTCCTGTAAGGTTACTGGATAGATTAAGGTTGGCTGTTTGAAAGCCTTAGGCTGTTTTTCTCCAACTGTATAATGCAATGCTGAGATAGGTTCACCTTTAAATTCTTCTGTCTGGGTATGAATATCTCTATGATCTCTTTTAACAAGTTTTTCTAGGACTTTTATCTTGGCACTCATTTAAACAAAATTTTTAATACTAAAACCAAAACGATCAAACAAATAATATTTATAATTGACATTACATAAATCCCATCAACATTAATTATCCTCTCATTTAATTGTTTCATTTTCAGACAGTCAATTGTGTTATCAAACAGAGACCAAATTCCCTCCACTGTAAAAATGTTTCCCATTTTTTTAATGGGGGAAAACATTCTTTTTTAACTAATTTCTCCCTTTTTAGAAATCCCAATTGTCTCACTAAATCTGCCAACAATGACAATTCATATGTGAGACTGACTGCTTCTGCATAGAACAGTAGAAGCCAGAGTGGGTTTCAAGGCAGCTACCTAGTAGCAGCCCAAGATGTGGATCCAAGGAGAGCCTACAACTTACCAGGAGAGAAGAAGCCAAAGAGACAGCCATCTGAACAAGAGAATGCAAGAAAGAGGCTAACTCCTATGGTTTTTAGAGCCCCCCTCCAAAACCTATGGAGTTTGCTGCAGAGAGGCTGCAACAAAAACTTAACCATTGGGTTAGTGACTCTGGCCCATGTGGGTTGGAGACTCTGGGCCTGAGCAGATAAGGCCTAAGCCAGGGCCTGCAAGACCACAGGCAAACAACTTTTTTTTGTGAATTTGTGCCTCACAAGTTGGATGCCAGATGTTGTTCATATCTTAGATGGTCTTTTAATAAAAAACAACCCAGTATCAGATATTGGGGTAAAAGATGAAAGATCAGAGAAGCAGAGCAAGCCACAGCCACCACTCATTACCTCACCAATTCCACAAATACTCTGACTGAAATCTTCTGATTCTTCACACAAAAGGGTCTCAGCTGAACTGCTTTATTTCCTTTTTGCTCATGCCTTATATACCTTTCTCTACCCTGCCATCACTTCCTGGGGTTAAAGGCATGTGTGCTTCCCAGTACTGGGATTAAAGGTGTGTGCCACCACTGCCTGCCTCTGTTTCCAGTATGGCCTTGAACTTAAGGGTGTGTGCCACCATTGTCTGGCCTCTATGTCTAATCTAGTGGATGGCTCTGTCCTCTGATCCTCAGGCAAGCTTTATTAGGGTACACAATATTTCACCACACTGGTTCAAGTCTGGAAATTAGTTACTGAACTGAGATTCCTTTTTCCATGATCCAATGGAGTCTTTCTTCATTTGTTTGAGAATTTATTCAAGTCATACAAAGATGCAGTAGGCTTCTTTTTTTTGTTTTTGTTTTTTTTTTTTTTGAGACAGGGTTTCTTCTGTGTAGCTTTGCACCTTTCCTGGAGCTCACTTGGTAACCCAGGCTGGCCTCGAACTCACAGAGATCTGCCTGCCTCTGCCTCCCGAGTGCTGGGATTAAAGGCGTGCGCCACCAACGCCCAGCACAGTAGGCTTCTTATCTATTTAACACTTAGAAACCACCATGGTTGATTAGCTAGTATCAAAGTTCTATCCAAGTCATGCAAGTCATAAAATTTACTTCCTCTGTGCTGACCATTATGGGTCAGGCCATTCTGGATATTGCTTTGTCTATACTACCCATTATGATGACTACTTTATGATAACTAGTGATCTAGCCCTTAGTGATTCAGTGCTTCCTCTTGTCCCCTGCTACTTAGGGCCTCAATTAAAACAATCATATTTAATTTATCCAACTGAGCAGCAGCATTGCCAACCCCAAGGTCTGGCAAAGGAAAGGGGTGACAATAAAGCTTTTTAAATGTGTTGGTGTCCCACTCATCATTATGTATCTGTTTTAGTTAAGGTCACTATTGCTTCAATGAAACTCCATGACCAAAAAGTCAAGTTGAGGACAAAAGGGTTTATTTGGCTTACACTTCCATATCGCTGTTTATCATCAAAGGAAGCCAGGAAAGAAGCTCAAACAGGGCAGGTACTGGAGGCAGGAGCTGAAGCAGAGGCCATGGAGAGTGCTGCTTGCTGTCTTGCTCCCCATGGCTTGTTCAGATTGCTTTCTTATAAAACCTAGGACCACCAGCACAGGTATAGTACCACCCCCAATGGGCTGGGCCCTCATCCATCAATCACTGATTTTTAAAAAATGCTCTACAAGCTTGACTATAACCTGATTTTATGGAAGCATTTTCTTAGTTGAGGTTCCTTCCTCTCAGGTGACTTTAGCGTGTGTCAAGTTGACATAAAACTGTCCATCACAGCATCTTATAGGATTAGTGAAGGGCATGTGGTGAGGGAATGTCTTCCTGTATGCTGCAAATATGTGTTGCTCTGATTGGTTGATAAATAAATTTGGCCTATGGCAAGGCAGCTTAGAGGCAGGTGGGAAACACCAGCAAGATGCCCAAGGAGCAACATGTAATGGGATGCAGGTAAAACCACAGAACATGTGGTAATACATAAATTAATAATTATGGACTAATTTAAGATATCTAGCAAAAGGCTTGAGCCATGGCCAGGCAGTTATAATTAATGTAAGCCTCTGTGTGTTTACTTGGGGGACATGAGTGGGAGAGATTTGTCCCGACCACTGGCAGGCAGGGATACAGGAAATCTTCCAACTACAAATAGCACCAAAACATGGGGCAAGAGTTTCCACCTAAAACCTGAGAAAGCTTAAAAAGAAAAAAGATTCTAAAACAGTAAAACAGAGCTAAAAACAGCTTCCTAGTTGTCTCTATCAGGCCAGCCACAGCCTGAGGGCTTGAGCTACTCTGTGGTGGGTTTGTGGTGTACAGGCTTGACCTGCAGCATGGTGGATTCCTGCAGTGGTACACAGAGGCATCTGCAAGCTGCACAGTATGCTGTGTGGTGGATTTAGCCTTTGCTAATACAGACAAAAACAAGAGGTTTCTGAGCTACATGCTGCTTTGATAGAAGCATAGATCCACTGCCTCCCTGAGTCAGTGGACAGCATGACTCCCAAAGATAGTCGTGAATTATTTCCGCCATGTTGAAAAGCTGAGATGGGTGGAGTCAGCAGCCAAGGCTGCTGCTTCAGTACTGACCACTGCAGTTTAAAGCAGTAGATTCACAATACAGATTCAGATGGGATGAGACTTTAAATGGTTTACAGCAAGTGTAAAAATGTGTGTAGGCTTAGAAGAGAGAAGAAAGTAAATATAGACAGTTATATAAAGAAATAGTTTTTAAAAATAAAGTCTTTAAAGAGACAGTAAAGGTGATATAAGAAAATAAGCCACATAAAGATGGATATTACACAGAGAATCTGAATTGTGTTGTCTTTGGGATTTTTAACTGCAGAAAGACATTTGATTGTAAGAGCTGCTGAGTTGAATCAATAAATACATTTTAAAGATATCTTGATTTCAAAATCTATTTCTAAGGATACATTGCTTTGGAAAATAGGTTCTGCTTTTTCTACAGAAGATGAGAACATGTGGATTACTTCCAGTCTAATAAGGTTTGACCAGCAAAGACCCCCTGAAAGGTCTCTGATGACACCATGGCCCAGATCATCCAACATCCAGAATGGTTTCAAGGCAACTGGCTCAGACAATGAAGCCTCACAGACTATATCAGTCAAGACTTGACATAATTCTTAATTTTCTCAGGATCCCCACAAGAATACAGCACCTTTTATTTTATCATCAGGAAGTAGACTAGAACACTATGCCCACATTTCCAAAAAATGGATTATGGATGTTTGTCTTTGCTTAGGTTGTTGGTTACAAATTGTTATCAGTCATAGTCAGTATCTTTCTAAAAGAAGAAAGGGGGATATGATATGAAAATATATGATATAGATATGATAGGATAAAAGGATGGATTGTTGAACCTACTTTTAAAGAACAACTTTTTAAAATGTTTTACATTGGTATAGATTTTAGTTTATTGATACAAATTTAAAGTTAATTATGTCATACTATATATATATATATATATATTTCTACTCTTGTTTAAGGTATTATGTTTATGTAACTCATCTAAATTGTAATAGATAATTAAGAAATACAGATTAATAATTAGTCTTCTATTATAGTCAAACTTATACTCATGTTGAGTTTTCTAGATATACATAGATATATTTCAATTAGGTATACATAGATATAATTAAATTATGTAGGTAATCTTGAAACACTTTAAAGACCTACAGAATATGGCATTTAAAATGTTTTAAAAACTTAGACTTCCAAGCCAGGCGTTGGTGGCGCACGCCTTTAATCCCAGCACTCGGGAGGCAGAGGCAGGCGGATCTCTCTGAGTTCGAGGCCAGCCTGGGCTACCAAGTGAGTTCCAGGAAAAGGCGCAAAGCTATACAGAGAAACCCTGTCTCGGAAAACCAAAAAAAAAAAAAAAAAAAAAACTTAGACTTCCTAGACAGTGAGACACATCTGTTCCTGGCAGGACTGATTTACTTCAGAGAGAAGGATGGGTATTGAGGACACTCTATGGAGTTTATCTTCTTCTTGGCAAAAATAGCCATTTCGGCACGAAACTGTTCTTGCCTGGATGGCTTGATAAAATGTTGTATGGACTGGACATGCAGGACCCATAGAAAGGTGACCACTGAACTTTACAAGGCAAGATGGTCCTTTAGGTTTCTGCTTCACAGAGGAGACTGTCAGACATTCTACAGGACACAGAGAAAAAATGACTGAGAGACTAGATCTATGGGCTAAAGATGGATGCCCCAACATCACAGAGGAACTTTGGATTACTGTCCAGGCAAGCAGTTTCTGTCATTTCCAGAATTTTGGAAGTTGCTTACAATGTATTTCCTGTTTACTTAGGTAATATTATATCCTTCTGGTATCTTTGATCTAGTTGAAGACTAGATAGTTACAATTATAATTTTCTTTGGTTATGATAAATGATAAATTAGATATGAAACTTTGGACTCACAAATATAGGATAGATAGAATATTTTCTTTAATTTTTCAAAATACAAATAGACTAGATATTGTAACTGTAATTCTTGCTTGATTTTGTTATATGTAATTTTAATAGGTTAAAGTTAAAACCTTCCTTTTGTTTACACAAAAAAGGGAAAGTGATGAGGAATGTCTTTCTGTACGCTGCAAATATGTGTTGCTCTGATTGGTTGATAAATAAAGCCATTTGGCCTATAGCAAGGCAGCTTAGAGGCAGGTGGGAAATTCAAAGAGAGATACAGAAAGAAGGTGGAGAGAGATGCCAGTGAGCTGCCCAAGGAGCAACATGTAATAAGATGCAGGTAAAGCCACAGAACATGTGGCAATACATAGATTAATAATTATGGGCTAATTTAAGATATAAGAACTATCTAGCAAAAGTCTTGAGCCATGGCCATGCAGTTATAATTAATATAAGCCTCTGTGTGTTTACTTGGGAGACATGAGTGGGAGAGATTTGTCCCGACCACCGGCAGGCAGGAACACAGAAAATCTTCCGACTATAGGCATGTCTGGGCCATTGTGGAGGATAGGTTTTATACAGCATATCCACTCCACACTTTAGTATTACAATTTCCCTGAGCCCCCAAACCCCTTCATCAACACTAAGACAAGGGATATCAGGAATCTCACACTGCATTTGACAAATGCTTCAGCCAACCATTCAAACAGTCTTTTGACATTTTTTAAAAACTGTATGAGTTTCCATGTTAAACTTAAAATCTCTACTCAGTGTGCCCATGCCAGTAGACTCATCTTGATCCAGTTTTATGTTCTTTCCACCATTATCCCATACCCTTAAAATTTATTCCCACACATATTCCCCAGACTCCTATTTGAATGAATTATCAATCTCATTAAACTCTTTAGTAGTGTAGTACATCTCCTTTTACACTGAACTTTCTATCTCCCCTCTAAGAGCCTGTTTAGCTTTTAGTCTGGTTATGGTCTAGAGGCAACTGTAGGTGGGCCCTGAGGGACATCAATATTGTCTTGCCTGGCATCTCCTTCAGAGAAAATCACTGCTGAAGTAGCAGACAATGAAGGATTTATTTCCTCAGTTAAAGGTGCAAAAGGCAATATTTCAGGGGGTGAGAGTGTGAATACATCTTCTGCTGAGGGTGGAGAGACTACTTCCTTGGGTGAGATTAAACCCTTGAGAATCTAAGTGTTCAATTTCTCAGCTTCAATAAGATCATCTCACAGATCCCCACTGCAATGATATATTGTTTGTAATCTAAAATATAAAGCTTGCCTGAAGATCAGAGGACAGAGCCAGCCACAGAGTTAGCCACAGAGTTAGCCATAGAAATCAGGCAGTGGTGGCACACACCTTTAATCCTAGCACTTGGGAGGCAGAGGCAGAGATCCATCTGGATTTCTGTGAGTTCAAGGCCACACTGGGATACATGAGATCAATCCAGTCTAAAAGAAACAGAGCCAAGCAGTGATGCCACACATTTTTAATTCCAGCACTTAGGATCACTCACCTTTAATCCCAGCACTAGGAAGGTTGAGACAGGAAATGATATGGCTGGGCAGAGAAAGGAATATAAGGCAGGAGGATACAGGAATTCAGCCCTGCCCTTCCTTCCTTTTCAGCTGAGGACTCAGGGGCATTCAGTCTGAGGATTTCCTTCTTTTTCAGCCTGAGGATTCAGGAGAAGTTTCTCTAGTGGCTTGTTGCTCTGTTTCTCTGATCTTTCAGCCTTTACCCAGATATCTGGCTCCAGGTTTTTATTATAAGACCAATTAGGGTTCATGCAACACTCCACCCTTAAATTATATCCCCCCTTTTTTTGTTTACCATTAATGCCCTTACTTTACCCACTAACACCCTCTGAGGCTAGGACTTTAATTTTGGCTGTAATTCAGACAACCTTATAATGAGGGCTTTGGTATGATTTTCTGCAACTTGAGTTCTGAGGCTGCTAGAGAAAAGATTCTATTCCAGGGCACTCTTAGAAACCTTTAGAATATTTATGCACATCTTGAGCTGGTCAATTTTATTACTGAGTTCATTGTTGTTTTTCATTGTTTTCTGAGGTGCCAGAAGTTGATTAATTTTATCACAGAGTTCATTCTTTTCCTTGGCCACCTTATCCAGAGATACTAGGAACAACCAGCCAGCATCATCATTTTCCTTATTTTTTTCACAAACTGTCAAAAGTTTTATATATAGAGTTGTCAAATATGTTGCCTCTTACAATTGGTGAATCAGGATAATCAAATGTATTTGTCTCATTAAGTTTATAAAATAGTTCACACTGTGGGCTTTCAGTACTCTCTGAGCTCCCAGGAGAGGCTTCAGTAACAGGAGAGTCTTTGGTAACTGTAGGTGTTAACACATTGGAAAACCTATTCAAGATCTTAAAATAGTCTTATATTTTATTCATATTTATAGTTTTGTTGCTCTAGAACCATTTCTGGTACCAAAATCTGTATTAGTCATTGTTCTTACTGTAACAGAACTTACAGAATGTTGTGTGTGTGTGTGTGTGTGTGTGTGTGTGTGTGTGTGTGTGTGTGTGTGAGACGTCTCAGCAGGTCTTCAGTATATGCCAAAGTCCTGAAGAAGTAGGTTCTAATGCCAGTAAAGGAATAAACTTTCCAGAGAGCAAGAACAAACTGGCAAAGAGAGAACAAGTTACCTTCTTTGGGGTCCTTTATATAGGCTTCCAGCAAAATGTGTGGCCCAGACTAAAGGTATATCTTCCCACCTCAAAGATCTGGATTGAAAGTGTGTCTTCTCACCTCAAATGATTCAGTTAAGAAAAATATTCCTCAAAGGTGTACCCAGTCATTTAGATTTTAGTTAACTCTAGATGTAGTCAAGTTGACAACAAAAATTAGCCATCACAGGACCCAAAAAATTGTTGTTTGGATCCACAATGACAACAAGAATGTGACCCAATTATATTGACACATTCTAAAAATACAAAAGGCTTGTGATCAAACTGTTTCTTTTACTACTAGTATGAAAAAGATCCCTTGACAAATTTTGAGGCTTTAATTCCTTTATCTTATTTTTTTAATAAAAGAAAATATTTAAATTCAGCTTACAGCTTCAGAGAGAGAGAGAGAGTCCATGATGGTGAAACAAAGGTATGGTGCCAGAGAGCTTACATCTTGATCATTAAGTAGGAGGCAGAAAGAAAGATAGAGAATGAATGAATGAATGAATGAATGAATGGCAGAGTCTTCTGAAACCTCAAAGCTTGCCCCATTGACACATCTCCTTCAAGAAAGCCTTACCTCCTAATCCTTCCCAAACAGTTCCTCCAATTAGGGAACAAGTATTCAAATATATGAGCCTATAGGGGTCATTCTCATTAAAACTATCACAAATTGGAAAGCCAGTTCCTGATACCACTAAGCCCACAAAAGATTTTATTCCTGTAACTCTTTCTCTAGAACTCCTCCCATTACTTTAGTCTTTATTAGTCAAGCTTATCTAGAGGAACAGAATCAAACAGTGAACATATACTACCAAGGGAATGTATTAGATTGACATACAACATGAGCTGGGTGGTCCAACAATGGCTGGCTGTACGCTGGAGAGGTTGACAAGCTAGTCACTATTTTATCCACAGGCTGCCAGCAGTCTGTGGCACTAGAGGCTTGGAAAACTTCTTTGTGGTAATGCAAGCTCACAGCTCTCACTTGAAAAAGAGCTAAGAGAGAGTTTATTCTGGATCTAAATATGACTTCTATATTTACAATATCTTTATATTTTTAAGATTTTTGAAATGAGCTTATTTTGTGGTCATAAAATTGCTAATAGACAATACATCCATTCTAAATGTTTCAGGATTGGGTATTTTAGTGACAAATTTGGAGTGTATACACATTAAATAATTATCAGTATTTCACTTTTATTTAGATATTTGCTTATATATTCTGGTGATTTGGTCAGGCTTTTAACTACTTAGAGAATGGGATGTTAACAAAACCAATATTTATTTTAGTATATGTTCATGTAAAGTCTTTAAAGACTAACTCACAACTATTTTAAAGTGATTTTTGTACATGTAATTAATGAATGTATCTATAAATTACAAATGTGTACAGCTATGTTTCTGAACTTTGTGTGTGTATTTTAAAAGTCTATAAAGATAAAAAGATAAATACATGCAAAGTGACCAGTATGTGCTGTTGTGGGAATTTGGCAGAATTCTAATCCAATGATGAATTAAATGGAGAAATTTGGCCTAGTGGGTGTGGTCCTCTCTGAAGATATGTGACCCCTTAGAAATTGTGGGGGAAGAGTTACACCCTCTCTTGGGCTGGTTGGAGCAGGCAGCAAGTAGCAGAGAAGTGTGTCTTGCAGTTTGGTTCCCATCACCCTTAGGCAGTATGACAGGACAGCAGCAGCTGAATCAGTGGTGGTGTCTCAGTTTTGTTCTGTGTTGTGAGTGTACCTTATTGATTTCACACATTAATAAACCTGATTTGACCCTAGAATTTTGTCCTGATTTATCTGGTGCCCTCAAAACAAAATGACTTCAATGAACTGAAAACAATTAGTCACAGTGGTACTGGAACATGGTCCTCAGCTTGAATGGAGCAGCTGGTTGACAGAAGTTAAGGCCATTGAACAAGGTAAGGCTAGAGGTTTTGAGATTTCCCAAGATCAAATACTTGGTGAGGGCATTTATGCTGATATAAATAGGCTACATATGATGAATATACCTTGTCCCTATGCTGTACAGCAGCCTTAAATGCTTGGGACAAGATTCAATAATCCAGAAAGAGGACTGAGTCATATACTAAAGTTATAAAGGGTCCAAAAGAATCCTTCATTGAATTTTTGCAAAGATTGACTTCAGCTATAAACAGAATGGTACCATAGAACCAGAGTCTAGATGATTACTGATTCAGTTTTTGGCTTTTGAAAATTTACTATGCTAATTTACAATGCAAAAGGATAATAGGGCCATTAAAGGTCAGATCAGCACACATAGAAGATTGACTCCAATACACAGTAAATATTTAGTCTTTTAACTATGATGATGCTTGGGTAGGAGAGGTAATTTCCAAAGGCATAAGGAAAAATCAAAATGTTAAATGTTTTCATTGTGGTAAACAAGGTCATCTCAGAAGAAACTGTAGGCAGATAATTCCTAGAAACAATGTTCCATCTGGGGGTAACTCAAACAGAAGGCCCCAACCTTCTGGATTAGGCAGAAGATGTGGCAAAAGCTGACACTGGACCAGTGAATGCAGATCAACAAGGGACAAGGGAGGCAACCCTATACCATTGTGAAACACCTTGGAGGGCCTCACACAGGCTCCAATGTTGAACACGGTTCAGTCATTCTCTGTCACCATTGGGGAAACTCCTCCCCAGAGCAATTAAAGGACCTACTACTTATAGCAAAAAACCATCCTGCTCTGGACAATACAATAGCTTTAGAAGATGAAACAAAAGTTCTATGGAGAAACCATAAAATGAATATTTTGGCAGACTTCAATAAATGACCAAAGACCAAGGCTAGGGGTACATAAATGAAGTTGTAATTGAAGGTCTTCTGGACACAGTGGCAGGTGATTCCACCAGAGTCATGATATCCAAATTGGTCTCTTCAGGTGGTAGATGTTCAGTTATTAGAGATTGGAACCTTATCTCAAGTAAAAACAAATTGCAAGATGGGTTGAATTCATAGGGCCAGAAGGGCAGAGAGGAAAATTGAAGCCATATGTAGCTAAAATAGTAATGAATTTATGGGGTCATGACTTGTTACAGAAATGGAATACCCAGATTAACATTCTTCCATTCTCAGAAACAAATCATAAACCAACATATGTTTCTGGAAAAAGTATTAAAAGGTATTATAAATAATAATCACCAACCATTCAGGTTATACAAGAACAGGGCACAACAGCTATTGATCTTTCAGAAGTACCAACAGCCCTATCATTAAAATGACAGACCTGTCTGGGTAGAACAATGGCCTTTGACATGAGAAAAATTACAGGCCTTAGAACAGCTGGTACAAGAGCAGCTAAATACTTAACATATTGAAGAATCAACTAGCCCTTGGAATTCTCCTGTATTTGTTATTAAAAAGAAATTGGAAAATGGAGAATGCTGACAGATTTGAGATCCATAAATAAAGTAATTCAGTCAATTCACTCTTTACAGTGTGGAATTCCCTCGCCGTCTCGGTTACCTAAAAGATGGCCTATTATAGTTATTGATTTAAAGGACTGTTTCTTCACTACACCGCTACAAGAAAAGGATAAAGAAAAATTTGCCTTCACAGTGCCTGCTTATAATAATTTTCAGCCTGTTAAAACATATCAATGGAAAGTTCTCCCACAAGGGATGCTAAACAGCCCCAGTCTGTGCCAATATTTTGTACAACAGCCATTGGAAATAATTCATGTACAGTTTTCTCAATCTATAATTTACCATTATATGGATGGTATCTTATTAGTTGATTAAATGTAGATACTTTAGAAAAAAATGTTTGAAGAAGTAAAGAAAGTTTTGCCTTGCTGGAGATTACAAATTGCTCCTGAAAAATACAAAAAGGAGATTCTATTAATTACTCAGGATATAAAATAGGTCTACAAATAATTCAACCCCAAAAGGTAAAGATCAGGAGAGATCAATTACAGACTCTTTATGACTTTCAAAAATTGCTGGGAAACATTGCCTATCTATGGCCCACTATTGGAGTAACAACTCAAGAGCTGAGTAATTTGTTTTAAACCTTAAAATGTGACAAGGACTTAAATAGTTCCAGGGAATTAGCAGCAGAAGATGAAAGAGAATTGGCGTTGGTGGAAAAGAAATTATAGGATGTACATGTGGATCATTTTGATCCAGATCTTGATTGCATACTGGCCATTTTATACCCCCACACATTCCCCTACAGGAATTTTAATGCAGAGAGAAGATATTAGCTTAGAGTGGATATTTTTACCACACAGAGTACAAAATTAAAGACATATGTGGAAAAGTTTTCTGAGTTTATTCTGAAAGAAAAATTAAGACTTCATCAATTAACAGAATGGACTCAGCAGAAATTGTAGTACCTTTTACTAATGCTGAAATTTCTTCTTTATGGGCAGAAAATGAACATTAGTAAGTAGCTTGCAGTAATTTTGGGGGAGAGATTAACAACAGATATCCCAAAATCAAGAGATGTTAATTCATAAAGAGAACCAACTGGGTCCTTTCTCATATTGTATGAAAAACACCAATAACTGGAGCCCCTATATTCTATACTGATGTAAATAAATCAGGAAAGGCAAGTTACAAATCAGGAAATGTAAGTAAAGTGGCTCAAAGTCCTTATGATTCTGTCCAAAAGTCAGAATTATATGCTACTCTCATGGTACTAATGGATTTGACAGAATCTCTTAATATAGTTACTGACTCTCAATATGCAAAAAAGAGTTCTTTTACACATTGAAACCACTGAACTTATTCCTGATGAATCAGAATTCACTATTTATACAATTACAGGAAACAGTCAGGAATAGGAATCATCCCATATATATAACACATATCAGATCCCATATGGGTCTTCCAAGCTTTCTAGCACAAGGTAATGATGAAATTGATCAGTTATTAGTAGGAAATGTGCTAGAGGCCTCAGAATTTCATTAAAAAAATACATGTCAGTAGCAAGGGTTTAAAAAGGGATTTTCCATCACTTGGCAACAAGCTAAGGAAATTATAAAAAAATGTCCTACTTGTTCCTTGTTTAATCCATTACCTTCAAGAAGTAACCCAATGAGTACTCAAAGAAATGAGATTTGGCAAATGGATGTGTTTCATTTTTCAGAGTTTAGAAAATTAAAATATGTACATCATACCATAGATATGTATTCAGGGTTTCAATGGGCAACTGCTTTGAGTTATAAAAAGGCTGATTCTGTAATTGCACATCTATTAGAAGTCATGGCCTTCATTGGAATACCTGTACAAATTAAGACTGACAATGCTCCAGCATATGTCTCTATTAAAATGAAATGTTTTTTGCATATTACATTATGAAGCATATTACAGATATACCACATAATCCAACAAGACAAGTGCTTATAGAAAGATCAAATTGTACTTTAAAAGAAATGCTAAATAAGCAGAAGAGGGTAATAAAGACCCACAAAGATAGATTAATTAATGCTTTATTAACTCTACATTTTCTAAATGCTATTAAGAAAGGAACAACATCTGCAGAGAGACATTGTACAATAGAAAAAACTATTGAATTAATCAGCCTGTATACTTTGAAGATGTGTTGACCTCAGAATGGAAACCAGGATATGTGTTACACTGGGGAAGGGGTTTTGCTTTTGTTTCCTCAAGAGAAGAAAAGCTATGGATACCATCAAAATTAATAAACATTTGATTCTAACAGGAGAGACCTCTAGATTAGGAGAAGTGATTGATCAACAACCAATGTGGCAATTTAAAATGTCAAAAGGAAAAACTCACCAAATTAGGGTCTGGGCAGGGTTCTGTTTTTGTCTTTACAGGAGAATAAAAATATCCATCTTAAGGACATCAAGAACCTTTGGACATATAGACATCTAAGGAAGAAGGTAGAACTACCTGATAAAATTAACAAGAAAAGAAACAATCTGGCATAATTATATAATTACTCCTACAGGGAAAAATCTCTTTACCTCTGGAAGTATTTGTTGTCCTGACTCAATTAAAAATTAAAGCTGGATTTGGAGTTTGGAGTGTGACTTTCTCCTTTTCTAAATTCAATCATGCTGTTAAAAAAATTCAGTCTCTGCCTTATATCAGAAGAGCCACCTGGTATGGGACAGAAGAAAACCAAAATCTAGGGACTATTGTTGTCACAAATCCCTTTCCCTCAAATTTAATGTGACTCTTTAAAACTTTTCTTTAGGTAATTACTATCTTATAATTTAAAGTTTTCATTTTGATATTAATGATGTTTAAACTTTTCACAGTGAACAATAAATTTTCCTAACAATGATCTCTGAAGTATCCAAAAAGATGATGGGGCCACACAACAACAATTCTACCTGGATCACTATAATGCCATCAAGCCAATAAACACCACGCAAAGATTGGTTTTGGACTGCAAACTGTTCAGGACAATTCTAAGGTGGCTATCTGAGATGGTCCACCCTCATATATCACTTTAGCCAGAACTTTAGATAAGCTTTACCCATTACCCAGAGACTGGATACAAATGTTACAGCTAGTTCTCCTAAAACTTAACTATGTTTTCAGTTCTTACAGGGTCCCATTGAGACACTGTTGCTACCTACACAACAGGAAGTAATTCTTAGAATACGATGTTCCTTCTAATAGGTGGAGTGAATGGTTTTTGGGTTTTTTTCCAGAGTTATAGATAATTGCCATCTGTAGGGGATTGATAATAAGTTGTTAGAGTTGCAGGGAATAATAGAGAGTACACTTAGGGATCTCATTTGGAATAGAAAAAAGGGGGATAGTTATGATACAATTGAAAGGTAGACTATCAGTTTTAAGTAATTTACATTGGTATGGATTTTTGTATATTGAGACAAATTCAAAGTTATTTTTATTATACTGTATAAATGTTTCTATTTCTGTCTAAGATATTTTTGTACATTGATACAAATTCAAAATTAATTTTGTTATACTGTATAAATATTCCTACTCCTATTTAATATATTTTTGTATATTGATACAAATGTAAAATTGTTTTTGTTATACTGTATATATGATTCTTGTAGATGGAAGTTTCTGTTCCACCAACAACTCCCAAATACCCAGCAGTCATTTCCCAAATTACCACATAGAAGCGTATATTAATTATAACTGTTCGGCCATTAGCTCAGGCTTATTACTGACTAGCTCTTACACTTAAATTAACCCATAATTCTTATCTATGTTTAGCCATGTGGCTTGGTACCTTTTCTCAGTTCAACATTCTCATCTTGCTTCCTCTGTGTCTGACTGGTGACTCCTGATTCTGCCCTTCCTCTTCCCAGCATTCTTAGTTTACTTGCCTCACCTATACTTCCTGCCTGACTACTGGCCAATTAGTGTTTTATTAAACAATTCGAGTGACAAATCTTTACAGTGTACAAGAGCATTATCACATAGCAGATTCTATTTCTGTTTAGGATATTTTTGTATATTGATGTAAATTAATTTTTGTTATACATTTCTACCTCTGGTTAAGATATTTTTGTATATTGTCACAATTTTGAGGTTATTGTTCTTATACTATATATCTTTTATTTTTGCATGAGGTGTTACCTCTGCAGCTTGTTTATTTTTATAATGTGAAGCTTTAGTCCTTAAGCTATTTAGGTTAATAAGAATTACAGGTTAATAGTCACCCTTGTTTGTCAAACTTATAGTCATGTTAGCTAGATTTTTCTAGGCATGCAGAGATATGTCCCCAGATAGATGGATGATCCTTAAACACTTCACAGACCTACAAAAAAAGACATTTAAAATGTTTTAATAACTTAGAATTCTTTTGATGTGAGACATGTCTGCTCTTGGCAGTACCAATTTACTCCCAAGAGGATCATGGGCACTGAAGACACTCCACACGGAATTTGTTGTTTTTTTTTTTTTGTTTGGCAAAACTGGCCTATTGGGCAAGAAACTACCTTTGCCTCAACTGCTGATAGTAAGTACACTGTCTAATCTGGACCAGCAGGACACAAAGAAAAGTGACTGTGAACTTTGCCAAGCCAGGGTACAATCTTTAAAATTTTCCTGCTTCTGAAAATGTTCTCTCAGATATTCTAGGCCATTAGCCAAAGTAGGATGCCCCAACATTGCAGAGAAACACTGGGTGACTTTCCAGGCAGCCAACTGTTTCTGTCATTTCTTACATTTTTGGAAGTCATTTGTTTGCACTTCTGCTTACTCAGGTAATATTTTCCTTCTCAGGTCTTTGATGAGATTGAAGAATAGATAGTCACAGTTACAATCCTCTCAAATCTTAGCCAAGGACATATTAGGTATAAAACTAAATAGTTGTCAGGAAAGGACAACTATTGGAGTAATCTCTATAAAAATTGCCAGTTACCTATGGTCTGACAGTCTAGAATGAATTCCTTACTTGAAAATTGTTCTTGTATGTAGTTTCAATTTTTGTTAAGATTATTACTTTTTCCTTCCTTCTGGGCGATACATGTTAGTAGTTTTTATTAGGTTAGGATTAGAATCTTCCTTTTTATTTTAGACAAAAAAGGGAAAATGTGGGAATTCTGCAATTCAGTCCATTGACTAATTGAATGGAGTTATTTGGCCTTATGGGTATAGTCTTTCTCTAAAGATATGTGACCCATTAAAAACTGTGGGGGAAGGGTCATGCCCTCTCTTGGACTGGTCAGAGTATGCAGTGAGTGGCGGAGAAGCATGGCTTGCAGTTTGGTTCCCATCACCCTTGGGTGGAAAGGCAGGACAGCATCAGCTGAATCAGTGGTGGTGTCTCAGCTTTGTTCTGTGTCGTGAGTGAACCTCATATTTCACCCATTAATAAACCTGATTTGACCCCAGAATTCTGTCCTGCTTTAATGTGCTGTGTTTTATACAATATGCATTGCATTTGATCTATCAACAGATAAAAAGAACAGTAAATTCTTTTGAAATTTCTTCTATTTGTAATCAGTATGATTAAAATAAAACATCTGCCTTTGGGTAATCCTGCTATTTTAAATTTTATTTTATATCTATTGTACTTTAGTAAATATACATTTTCTTTAAAAAGTTTTTCTTTGAGAAATTATAATGTCATTGCATTTCCTTGTTCCCTTTCTACCCCACAAATGGTTCTGTTAATCCCACCAATGAGAGTAACGACCATCACTCAAACTCTTTGGTCAAATTAAGCAAGCTTTATTTTCTGTCAGATAGGGCTGTTCCCTAAAGCAGAGTTTGATAATACAGCATTGAACATAGGAAAAAGTGGGGCTTATATAGCCCCCCCAAAAAAACCAAGACTAGGGGTTTTTCAAGGGTTGGGGGATTTTAGTTATGTAGGAACTTAGTTGAGCATTTTAAAATTATTTGGCAGAACATCTTATTTTATCCAGGTATATTCAAAATGTGAGCCAAACTCCATAGGGTAGGAGCATGTCAAATTCAGAAACAGGTTAAAACATGGTCAACTTGAATCTTTCAGCAAACATAAATGAACTTGTTCTGAACTTATAATAAAATAGTTTCCATTATTAAGATGGAGTCAGATTGGTCCATCACTCTCATTTACTTTGCTCTCATCTGAATTCATGGCCTCTTTCTCATTAATTGTTGTTATCTGCCTACATATATACATATTCTTAATTATAAGCAGATTCATATGTATAATGTCATGAGTGTGTATGTTTTCAGGGATGAGCTTCTGATACTGGATAACCAGTTGGCTCCTCTTTTCTAGAGATGACTATTTCTCCCACTCTCAGGGTTTCTTACTTGTGTATAGTTTGTTGTATAGGGTTGAGGCCTCTTGGGCTTCCTGCCAGCACTGCCACTTTGGATGTTTATTGTTGTCATCCTTGTTCAGCTCATATTTAGGCAGTCATGTTGATGGGACTTCACGGCTGTGGTTTCTCACATTTCTAGGAGACATTCTCACAGCAAACCCCCGGTTTCTCAGGCTCTTACATTCTTTCTGCCCTATGTCCCTTAATGTTCCCTGACCCTTGGGTGCAGGAGTATTTTATAGATGTATCCATTGAGAATGGGTTCCACAACTCTGCATTTTGGTTGGTTGTGGGTTTCTGTAATGGCTTCTTGTAGGATGCAGGGAGACATGAACTAGGGAAACCTGTAATGTTAATCACACATGGTTGTTCCTTAAAGTAAGGAAATGCAAACCCTTTTTTCTGCCTACTCAGAAGGCTGCAGCAGACATACTGCTCAGCTTGGTGACCTTTGCACAATTTGTGTGGCTGAAGACTTTCTGGCACCAGAACCTTCTCCTGACACATTCTCAGAAACTTGTTTTTCTCAGTCAATCTACAAAACCTATCTTCCTGGAAGGTGTCACATATACTTTACAAAGAGTTTTGATGTAACACATCTGATCTGTATTTAGCTTACTGTATTTCTTAAGAGATTTAGGTATACCTTGGTGTGCTTGTGAGATTGAGTTAATCATCATAAGAATAGTTTCACCAGATTGTGCTGTGTTTAAATACACCTACTATAAACATCTTGAGGTCAGACTTCTGGAGCTGGAATCAACAGCAGCTGCTGAGTCCTATTGTGCTGAACTGCTTTGTAGCCTCCCATAGAAGGTACATTTTAAGATTTAAAGCATCCTGGTGCCATAGTATCTTGTAAAGTGCCAACTGAGCCAATACTAAAAGATTTATGGTAGCTCAGTAATGTTGACCTGAGTCTGAACTAGAGGATTTATGATATACCAAGTATCTCCATGTCCAGAGACCTGGCACTCTTCAGTGGCAAGCTACTTAGATATATTGCATGTGAATTGTTGGGATGACTCTGTTTTTAATCACGTCTTTACCTATACTCATTCACTTAAGAAATGGAATGTAACCTCTTTGTGACTCCTGTATTACCTGAAAGATCTTGTTGGGATATATAAGCATTGGAGAGAGAGAGAGAGAGAGAGAGAGAGAGAGAAAGAGAAAGAGAGAGAGAGAATAAAAGAAGAAAACCATCAGGAAATGTCTTCTTTCCCTAAATCCCTCAGATAGAAAAGTCTTAGTGTGCTGATGCTGTGGATTTATTTTGAACCCTGTGTTGTCTTGGGGCTGGTTCTCATAGACAGCAACACATAACTATCTGGGAAGAGTGATTTTAATCATAAGTCTTGGAGAGATGCTAATAGATTGATGATATCAGGAGTTAATGAGAACAGTATAGAGACAGGGAATGGAGCAGAATCAGAAACCCACAGTTCTTTCATTTCTAATAACTGTGCCAAACCCCAGAACTTAAAGGAGAAGGACATGAACACAAAGGAAAAGCAGTGCCAACTATTAAGAGTAAGTTTTCAAGTTATGTTGCTTATAGAATAAAAGGAAAAACCTGGTATATCCCCAGAGGAGATGGAGTAGCACAGAATGTAGAATGAATTGATCCAGCTTTGGTTGGTGTATTGATTGTGAGAATCCAGACCCTACCGGATGTAAATATTAACCACTAGAGACAAAATTGTTTCTCACTCTGCATGATGCTGTAACTGCAAATGTTGCCAACTGGGCACACTGTTCTACTTGTTGGTGTGCCTAGTTAGAAAAATTCCTTTATGGCTTGCCACAGTGCTTATGCTTCTAACATTAAAGCTGTAGATCAAATAGGAAATGGTTACCAGTGGAAAGTTGGGGGATTTTAGAGGAAAGAAGCAAAGGAACAAACTAGCAATTACTGTAACCATTTTTAGAAACTTAAGGAAGCAAAACTGATTGTAAAACTGTTCAAGCAAACCACTAAAGTTGTATAAATAAAAACATATCAGGCTCTCTGGGGCCATTTGTTTGAACAACAGGTGTTCACAGTCTCTTCTTTGTGTCAACTTAACACATCCGTCCCAGGTCATTGAACCCACCTAGAGCAAGGCTTCCTGCAACTGTAACTTCTTCTTCATTGGGATTTTCTTTAGTTGTGCAAAAGCTTTTTAGTTTTATGAAGTTTCAATTGTCCATTTTTGACTTTAATTCTTGAACAAATCGAGTCCATTCAGAAAGTCCTTTCCTATATCCACAGCATACAGGGTCTGCCTCTGTTTTCTAGCAGTTTCGGTGTTTCGGCTCTAACTCTTTATCCATTTGTGTTTAGGGGTTTTGTGTGTGTGTGTGTGTGTGTGTGTGTGTGTGTGTGTGTGTGTGTGATGATAAATAATGGGTCTAATTTATTCTTACACGTGTGGACATCCAATTTCTCAGTGCCATTTGTTGAATATTTTCTCCTCCAGCTTATGCTCTCGGCATCACTATCAAATGTTAATTGACTGAACTTATGTGTGCTGAGGCTTGGGTCTGATTTTTGTTTATTGATCTACATTCTGTTGTTTGCCAGTACCATGTTGTTTTTATTACTATGTTTCTGCAATATATCTTAAGATATGGAATGGTAATCCCTCCAGCATTGTTTACTTTGCTCAGGATTGTTTTGGCTATCTGGGTTTTTTTTGTTGTTCTATATGAATTTTAAGATAGTTTTTTTTTTAATTTGTGAAGCATGAGATAGGGATTTTGATTGGGATTGATTTGAATCTGTAAATAGCTTTTTGTAATTTGATCATTATCACAATATTAATTCTACCAGTCCATGAGATGTGATGCTTTTCCATTGTCTAGTATTTTTCTTTCTTTCTTCAGAGGTCTAAATTTTGATTGTAGAGGTCCTTGACTTCCTTGGCTAGGTTTATTCCTAGATATTTAATTTCCTTTGAGGTTATTGTGAATGAGAGTGTGATCTCTTTCTTGGTATGCTTGTTCAATAGAAAAGTTATTGACTTGTGGATGTGGATTGTGTATCCTTCAGTGTTACTGAATTTTATTTATCCCTTCTAGAAGTTTTCTGGAAGAATTCTGGGCATCTCTAATGCGTAGTGTCATGCCATCTGAAAACAGGGAGTTTAACTTGTTTGTTGTTTGTATCCTTTAATTTCCTTCTTTTCTCTTACTGCCCCAGCAAGTACTTTGAGCACAATATTGAAAGGGAGTGAGGAGAGTGGATGTCCCTGTCTGGTTGCTCACTGCAGTGGGATTTGTTCAAGCTTTTCTCCTTTCAGAATGATATTGTTTGTCATACATAGCTTTTATTATGTTGAGGTATATTTCCTCCAGCCCTACATTTTCTAGGACTTTTATGATGAAAGCATGTTTTACTGTGTGACAGCGTTTCCTCACCTCTATCGAAATGGTCATGTAACTTTTGTCTTTAAGTCTATTTATATGGCTCATTATATTAATTGACTTTTGTATGTTGAACTATCCATGCATTGTAGGGGTAAAGCCAATTGGGCCATGGTATATAATCTTTTCTATGTATGTCTGCATTCTGTTAACAAGTATTTTATTGAGTATTTCGACAGAAATATGGGCCTGCAGTTGTCTTTTTTGTTACATCTTTACCTGGGTTAGATATTAGAGTGACAGTGGCTTCATAGAGTTTGAGAGTGCTCCTTCTGTTTCTAACTTTTCAAATAATTTAAGAAGGATTGGTTGTAGATTGACTTTGAATGTCTACTATAATTCTGCTGTGACTCCATCTGGTCCAGGACTTCTTTTTAGCTATAAGCATTTTTTTGTAATTTTAGTTTCCTTGTTTGGTATGGATGGGGCTGTTGAGGTTGTTGACTTCCCCTTGTTTAATTTTGGTGGTTTGGCTGAATCTAGAAATTCACCCATTTCTTTCAGGCTTTCCTGATTAATGAAGTACAGGTTTCTAAAATACTCCCTTATAATATTCTGAATTTCTTTGTTGTCTGTTACAGTGTTTCCCAATTGATTTCTAATTTTTTAAATTTGGGCCCTCACTTTCTTTCTTTTGGCTAGCTGGGCTAAGGATCTTCTTTGTTTTCCCAAAGAACCAACTCTTAGATCCATTGATTTTTAAATATTGTTTCCTTTGTTGCTATGTCATTAGTTTCTACTCTGATTTTGATTATTTCTTGCCATAATCTGACTTTGGATTTGGTTTGCTCTTGTCTCTACCAAGACATGCATTTGTGCTTGTTCTGTTTTTAATATAGGCTCTTAGAGCTATAAATGTCCCTCTTAGGGTTGCTTCCAATGTGTCCCTGAGGTTTGGCATTGTTAGTTTCAGGAAGATCTATTTATTTATTGATTGATAGTCTCCCAATCTGAGGGTTTCTTCTTCACTCAATTGATTTTGGTTAGCTGTCAATTGTTAGTTTTAATTCCTGGCAAATAGAGTCCAGCAAAGAAAGTCTTTTCTTACAAAAATATCCTGTAGGGTACTGCCTATGTTTTCTTCTAGAAGTTTTAGTATTTTAGGATTCAAATTGAGGACTTTGCTGCACTTGGATATAATTTTTTGTGCAGGGTGGTAGATAGGGATCTGATTTATTTCTTCTGTATTTCCCCCAGAATCACTGTGGAAGATACTCTCTTTTCTCCAGTGTGTGGCTATTTTGTTTATTTGTTTTGGTTCTTTTTCCCTTTTGTTACATAGAAGATGGCTGTAGTTATAAGTACTCATGTTTGAGTCTTATATTTTATTCCTGTGATCTGTGTAGGTTTTTGGGCCAGTAGTATATTTGTTTTTTATTATTCTAGCTCTATAATATATCTTGAAGTCTGGAATGGTGAGTCCTCCAATATTATTCTTTTTGATTCAACTTGTTTTGGCTATATGGAGTATTTTCTGGTTCCATGTGAATTTCAGGTGCTTTGTCTATTTCTGTGAGAATATTGTGGGTATTAAGATTTATATTGCATTGAACTTCTAATTGGTTTTGGTAGAATGGTCATTTTCACAATATTAACTTTACCAATCCATAAACTGTGGGGGACTGTGGGAGTTCAGCTCCTACCTTTCCCACCTTTTCTAGGGTTCTTAGGAGGGGGAGAGAAGAATAAGAAATATTAGGTAGAAAGAGAGACCTAGTTGATCAGAAAAAAGACAGAAACACAGGATAGCTTCAGGAAGGTCTGAATTACTACCCAACATCCTTTTCTGCTCATTCAAAAAGGTTTTTTTTCTTCTTTTGTACTATCTTTTTTTTTAAATTTAATTCGATTTTACATATCAGCCACGGATTCCCTTGTTCTCCCCCCTCCCCCCTTCACCCCAGCCCATCCCCCATTCCTATCTCCTCCATGGCAAAGACTCCCCTGAGGATTGAGTTCAACTTGGTAGATTCAGTCCAGGCAGGTCCAGTCCCCTCCTCCCAGGTTGAGCCAAGTGTCCCTGTATAAGCCCCAGGTTCCAAACAGCCAGCACATGCACTGAGGATTGAGGACAGCACATCCCACTGCCTGGATGCCTCCCAAACAGATCAAGCTAATCAACTGTCTCACTTATCCAGAGGGCCTGATCCAGTTGGGGGCTCCTCAGCTATTAGTTCATAGTTCATGTGTTTCCATTCATTTGGCTATTTGTCCCTGTGCTTTATCCAACCTTGGTCTCAACAATTCTCACTTATACAAACCCTCCTCTTTCTCGCCAATTGGACTCCTGGAGCTCCACCTGGGGCCTGACCGTGGATCTCTGCATCCGGTTCCCTCTGTCATTGGATGAGGTTTCTAGCACACCGAATTAGGGTGTTTGGCCATCACTTTTCTTATGACTAATTTTTCATTGCTTTGATGCTTTATTAAGAAAATTCCAAAATCTTCAGTTAATCACTGCAGAAACTTAGACCTCGTTAGCATGCATTGAGATGGGCAATTTCTGACAGCAACTTTCCTCGGGGCTTGCGTTTGTCCTAGCCAGTCAGTGAAAAGCAAAAGCATTTACAACAGCCTTTCCATAGCTCTTTCAGAGAAATTTTTCTCCCACTGATTTTATTCTCACTTTGCACGTTCCTTTCCCCCCAGATGCAGAGCTTCAGATATCTCAGGCTGCTCTGTTCCTCTGCTGTCTGCCTTTGGAGGTAGGGGCTTTCTTTCTCCCCGACTCTGCCTCAAACTCTTATCAGCTTTCATAGGTCATGCATTTTCTGGGGAGGAATTTGTCCCTTCTATTTCTTCAGATGTTGGTGTGGGTTTATCTATTGCCTGAGTTTTCATGGGTGTGTTTACCTTCTTTAGGTTGGATTTTTCCTTCTAGTGCTTTCTGTAAGGCTGGGTTTGTGGATAGGTATTGATTAAATCTAGTTTTATCATGGAATATTTTGTTTACTCTGCCTATGGTGATTGAGAGTTTTGCTGGGTATAATAGTCTAGGTTGGCATCCGTGGTCTCTTAGTGTCTGCATAACATTTGTCCAGGACCTTCTAGCTTGCATAGTCTCTATTGAGAAGTTTGGTGTTATTCTGATAGGTTTGCCTTTATATGTTACTTGGTCTTTCTCCTTTGCAGCTCTTAATATTTTTCTTTGATCTGTATATTTAATGCTTTGATTATTATGTGGCGAGAGGACTTTCTTTTTGGATCCAGCCTATTTGGTGTTCTGTAAGCTTCTTGTATCTTCATAGGTATTTCTTTCTTTAGGTTAGGAAAGTTTTCTTCTATGATTTTGTTGAATATATTTTCTGTGCTTTTGAATTGGTATTCTTCTCCTTCTTCTATCCCTATTATTCTTGGGTTTGGTCTTTTCATGGTGTCCCAGATTTTTTTGGACGTTTTGTGTTATGACTTTTTTGTCTTTAGTGTTTTCTTTGACTGATGAATCTATTTTCTCTATTGTGTCTTCAGTGTCAGAGATTCTCTGTTCCATCTCTTGTATTCGGTTGGTTATACTTGTTTCTGTAGTTCCTGTTCGTTTAGTCAGGATTTCTATTTCCAGCATTCCCTCAGCTTGTGTTTTCTTTGTTGTCTCAATTTCTTTTTTCAGATCTTGGAATGTTTCTTTCATCTGTTTAATTATTTTTTCTTGGCTTTCTTTGCTTTCTTCCAATTTTTTGTTTGTTTTTTCTTCCATTTCTTTAAGGGAATTTTTTATTTCCTCTTTAAGGAAGTTTTTCATTTCCTCTTTAATGGAGTTTTTCATTTCCTCTTTAAGAGAATTTTTTATTTCCTCTTTAATGGAGTTTTTCATTTCCTCTTTAAGGGAATTTTTATTTCCTCTTTAATGGAGTTTTTCATTTCCTCTTTAAGGGAGTTTTTTATTTCCTCTTTAATGGAGTTTTTCATTTCCTCTTTGAGGAAATTTTTATTTCCTCTTTAAGGATATTTTTTATTTCTTCTTTAAGGGCCTCTATCATCTTCTTAAAGTCATTGTTAGGATTGATTTCTTCTGTTTCTTCTGCTTTGGTATGTTCAGGACTTGCAATTGTAGGGTCAGTTGGTTCTGGTGTTGTCATATAGGTCTTTATGTTGTTGCCTGTATTTTTCCGTTGGCGTCTACTCATCTCTTTCTCTGCTCAGTGCAGATGGTGTAAGACCCTAACCCTTCAGGCTTACACCTCTAAGCCTCAGAAATGAGAAACTTCAAGCACCAGGAAATGAGAAACTAAAAATCTGGTTCTCTGGGCAAGCTGACCACCCCTGTTCTCAGTTGGTGAGGTGTATACTTACGATTCTGGTGATCTGGTTCGGTGGTTGGGTGGTCTTGATAAGTTCTTTTGAGATCTTCTTGAAATACAGGATCCAAAGACACCTCATACTCCGTGGCTTACTGTATAGCTGGGTGGATGGCCCCTGATGTCCTCCTCCTTCTCTGGCTCCTCGATCCTTCAGGTTCCGGCGAGCACCACGGTGTCCTCCCTCGTTGCCTCTGTAGCCACAGCTGCACTGATTCCTGCCGCGGAGCCCAGGTCCCACAGGGCGCTGTGCTCTCCACTAGTTCCCAATTGAGAAGCAATCAGCAAGGTGATTAACATCCACTGTGCGGGTACGGGCATCCCTGAACCTTGTAGTTCCTCTTCTTGCGTTCACCCAGCTCTGTCGTGCCCCAAAGGGTCACCCGGGGAGCCCCCAGCCGCTGCTCCTTCCCTGTGCTCGCTCCAACCACGCTGCTCGAACTGCGCCTCTCACCCGAGCGCCCGGTGATCCGCTCACCCGCAGGCCTGGGGAGACCACGCGGGAAGGATCGATCCAAACCGCGGATTCCCGAGGAAGGCAGAGAAACTCTGATGCTCTAGCCAGCTTTTCTTAACTTAAATTAATCCATCTATCTTTTGTCTCTGAGCTTTTATCTTTCACTTTTTCTGTATACCTTTTTTGACGTCTTTCTTTGTGGCCCTGTTCCTCTTCCACATCAGTTCATCATCCAATTTTGCTCTCACACACGGCCCACTGGCGGCCTCAAAAAGGCTTTTTGTAACAATGCCAAGGGGCAGAGCAAAAGACCTCCCCCTTGCAAGATCAAAGCACACTGCACAGCCAAGTGTAGACCCTTCCAAACACCTGGTAACTACACCTGTAGTCAAATCATCTCCTTATGCAGCCCTGCTGGGTAAAGCAAGCTCATAGTCTCTGACCCTGAGTAATTTGGACCTCCACAAATTCCCCCTTCTTAATAATATAAATATAAAATGAGGGTAGAGAGCTTAACTCCATGCAGCTCTGAATTAGCTTTCCACTAAGTGCTTGCAAGTAGCTAGAAAAATCATAGCAATATTCCTGTTCCCTATGGCTTCCATACCTCCTAGTAAAGGAGTAAAGGATGACCAAGATAGATGGCCTTTTTGAATGGTTCTAAGATGTCCATAGCAGTCTTAGCTGCACCAAGCCCTTTTTTAAATCAATAAACTCCTAATGCAACCTCATCAAATAAATCAGTAAATTGCTGGTACAATCACATCAAACATAAGAACTCCTTGGTATCACCATTAACATTAAAAGGTTAACATCATAATTCTAACATAAATATTACTATACACAATTACAATTCTTACAAACTTATATCCAAAAGCAAACCCTACATTTCATAAACTTTAGCAAACATCCAAAAGCAGTCTCTTAATAGAACTATCAAAACATAGAATACATCAACACAAGTTAACATTAGTCCACTCGAGGGACAAGAAAAATTTTTTTTTTAATTAAAGAGACTGAGGAGTATTAACTCCCTCTTTTCTTTATAATTTTCTAAGCTACATCTTGAGCCTGGTTAGAAAAAGCCCAAACTTCTCTATTTCTACACAAAGTTTGTGAGTCACCACAGCCAACAAAACAAATATGCACACACAAAACAATTCCATTACTATTGAACCACTCCTGTCCATCTCATTTCTTAAGCCTGAAAAGTTCAAAAAGACAGTTCTGATACCAGTCTTAAAGTTCCTCTGAGTGCTCAAAATTAGGGCCTGGCTCATCAGCTGCCCTAAGGTCTTTGTATAACTGTCAGTCGTAATGACTCTGAAGCAAACAGCTTCAGATATGAGGAGTCCCATAACCAAAACTTTTTGCAGTTCCCCTGAATTCAATAATTCAGCTCAGAGCCTGCACTTTCACTCTCAGCTACAGCTGCACTTTGCAACCCTTAGTCTTCAGTTAGACAATTTGGTTCAGGGAAAAAGCTATTAGCTCCACAATTAGCACCACAATAGGTGGCTGGTGCAGAATCCTCTTCAAAAGAGACCTTCTTATAGCCAGCAAACAGAAACTTCATGGCATTGGCTGCTGGCTTTCACAGTCCCAGTCACTGGATACCAAATAGCAGCAAAGCCTTTGTCCCAGTCTGCTTTTTCTTTATAGTCTGTTCCTGGGGCCAAGGGCTCTCAACTGCCTCTCACCTCAGGGGCTCAAGGTTCCTCGGTTCCTCCTGCAACTATGAGCCCCTGCTTTCATACAGCAGCCCTGGCTGCAGGAGGAAACCCAGGCACAGCCAGTCACAGCCACTGCATCCCTGGCTCCATTACCTGCTATGCTGGTCGTCTTTGTGTCCCCTGTGCACTGCCTCATTTGCACAGCCAAGCACTTCCTTAGGGCCCCCAGTGTCTCTGGAACACACTCAGACTCAGTGCCTGCTCCCTGACCTGCCACAAGCCTGCTGCTGGGAGCTTGGGCTGGCCTCCGTTCCAGCATGTCTCCACCATTCATCCTGGAGCTCTGCTCTGCCTCGCCTCAGCAGTTCCCTGGGCTCCAGAGTGTCTCAGCTGCTCATCTGGCTGCTTCTGCTTGTGCTGCTGATGCCACTTCTCTGTCTGGGGCAGCAGTCTCACCACAGGGCTTCTACTGCTCACTGCTGCTTGCTGTCAGCCTCTCCCACAGCGTCTCTGCTGGGCTCTGGCTTCCAGGAACTCTAGCTTCAGGCAACAGACCTGCTCCGGCCATTGGTATCTGGTCTCTGCTTCACTCCAAGTGGGGGCAGTTCACCTCTCCCACAGGTCTCAGCCACTGATGCTCGGCTGCTGCAGCTTTCAGTGGGGGCTTCTGAAGCTGGCAGTCTCTGAAGTGGCTTTTTGTTCTTGGACTGCCAAGTTTGCAATGTCTGCTCAGTCCTGGCTGCCATTTTCTGTGTCCCAGGTCCTGTCCATGCTCAGGGGATGGGAGAACTACGCTACCCTAAATTACTTTATATTAAACCTTCACCATATTCTAGACCTAAAGTCCATTCTACCATAATATACCTAAGCCTACATTTTTCAAACTAAACTTATGACTTACTTTAATAGAGAAAGAGAGAGACACACAGACAGAGAGAGATATTTGTTGCAGCCTAACATTAACTACTTGCTGCAGCTTAACTTGAACTACTCTGCTTTATATTTCAAATTTTACTCCTTAAGAATAGAATACCACCATCTCAACTTAATTCATTAATTCATGACCGGGCATGCCCTGCCCCTGCTTTGTGCAGCACCCCCTATCTCTTATCCTTTGTATCCAAGTCCCATGTTCTGGTACCATCTGTGGGAGGCCTTGAGAGTCCAGCTCCCACCTTTCCCACCTTTTCTAGGGTTCTTAGGAAGAGGAGAGAAGAATAAGAAATATTAGGTAGAAAGAAAGACCTAGTCAATGAGAAGAAATACAGAAACATAGGATAGCTTCAGGAGGGCCTGGATTACTATCCAAAGGCCTTTTCTGTTTATTTAAAAGGGCTTTTTATAACAATGCCAAGGGGCAGGGCAAAAGACCTCCCCCTTGCAAGATCAAAGCACACTGCACAGCCAAGTGTAGACCCTTCCAAACACCTGGTAACCATACCCATGGTCAAATCATCTCCTTACACAGCTCTGCTGAGTAAAGCAAGCTCAGATTCTCTGACACTGAGTAATTTGGGCCTCCACAATAAACATTGGATGTCTTTCCCCTTTTTAGTGTCTTTCTCAATCTCTTTCTTTATAGATTTGAAGTTGTCATTATGGAAGTCTTTCACATCACTTGTTAGATCTATTCCAAAGTATTTCATTGTCTTTGATGCTATTCTAAATAAGAGTGTGTCTATGATCTCTTTCTCAGTATTTGTTGGTGGTGTATAGAAAATCTATTTATTTTTGCAAGTTGATATTTTATGCTGATATTTTGTTGAAATTATTGATTTTCTCTATTTTTTCTGGTGGAATTTTTGTTGTCTCTTATGAATAATATCATATCATCTGCAAATTGGGATAATTTGACTTCTTATTTGACTCCTTTCTGTATGCTTCTAATTTCCTTTTTTTTTTCTCCCCTGTTGCTCTGGCTAGTGTTTCCTACACTATATTTAAAATGAGTGAAACTAGTATGTGTTTCTGTGCCAGGAAGTCAACTGATAGTCCTACCCAGCTTTGAATCCTGTGAATGACAACAGTGAACAACATGGCTAAATATTCATAAAATGCAATTAGTGACACTCACATGTTGGTGGCAACCAACTGTCTAATTAAACATAAGGACCACACAGCAGGAGGCAAATTGTGCCTGGTACTAGATACCTAGCCATGTTTCCAGAGCAAGTGAGGTCATAGATCTTAGAAGAGAACTACTAGTGCCATTTTACTAGACCAGCACAATTCTAAATCTTATCCTTAGACCCCCTAGATAAGTGTATCTATCACCTCTCACCAAAGAAGCTTCCGTTTACAGCAAATGGAGACTGTCACAGAGAACCACAACTGCACCCAATGTAGACTGCACACAATCAATGGATTGTGGAAATTCCAGTTCCAATGGATAGTTCCTACACCTCTGGTTCAGGGAATACCATGGAAGAATGTGTGGAAAGGTTCTAGTAGCCAGAAT